>PVKE010051747.1:0-10540 GCA_004027555.1 Craseonycteris thonglongyai | reverse complement strand
AAAAAAAAGGAGTTGACACAAAAGCATGTAAACAAAACGAAAAGAAAACTATTACTATTTTTTTAATCAGATAAGTTGATTAAAATTATTAGGTGGCTCTCAGGGAATCAGATCAGTAAGTGGTTCCCTGGGAATCAGATCATATAACTCTCCACACACCCCTTCCCAAGCACTGTTGCTAGCTCTGTGCCAGGAGCCACTTTTTTTTCCCCCAACAACCACTGTAGTTGACTTCCAAAGAAAAAGCACACATCATTTCTAGATTTCGTTATTTTGTTTGTGTGCTTTTGGATGTTGCTGCTTGGTTTATATTTTATAACTAGCTCCTAAGTCAAAATCTGCTGCAAGTGGAGGTCTTATGTCTGCATATTAACTACAAATAAGCAGTAGGGATTTTTCAGCCTCAAGCTTATCCACCCTGCAGCCCACTGGCTGCATGCAGCCTGGGATGGCTTTGAATGCTGCCCAGCACAAATTCTAAAACATTAAGAGATTTTTTGTGATTATTTTTTTTTTTAATTCATCAGCTATTAGTGTGTTTTATGTGTGGCCCAAGACAATTCTTCCAATGTGGCCCAGGGAAGCCAACAAACTGGACACCCCTGACCTAGATACAAAAGTAGAGAATTCTAACATAGGAAGAAGTTTCAGATGCTGAATGGCCAAAATAATAACAAATGTCCACCATTTACCTTACACTTTGAAACCAATATTATTGTTCTAGAATCAAGAAAAAAAAAAAAATCTGAAAAAGAGATTACTGATTGTAATACTATTTTTATACATTCTGATAGTTTAACCTATGATTAAATATATACTATTTTGGTGAATAGAAATTACCAGTCTCACATAAACTGGCAATGCTATTATTGTTGATCTCCCAAACTTTGTGAATATTTAAGATACCTTCCTACATATACTCCATAATATTCCAAGGCATATTCACTTTTACAATTCTTTGTAACCATCCCAGACACATTATTAGGATGCTTTTTTCTTGCCTTCCCCAACTCGTCTCAATTAAAAATTTTATTGAGTCAGACCAAACATTTTCCACCTTAAATATGGATTGTCTCATACACTTTTCTAATTTGTGTCCTAATAGTGAAATTCAAGTGACACTTCCCTTCTTTACCTATTTGTTTCTGGTGATCTAAAGGTCATAGACACGAACATAGTATAGATAGCTCAGGTGATTTTGCTCTCAAGTACTTTTTAAAGTCAAAATTCTACACTTCAATGATAGTTATGCCATCATTTGGGATCAATAACCTGGTCTCACAAAGGAGTCCACTAATATAATATTCTTTTCACACGCTTCTTTTAAGCCCATCCCTGCTAATAATGATAATATTGTCACTTCTAGACTAAAACAAAGAAAAAATCAGAGACATTAATGGAAGCAGCTCTGATCACTGAATTTCTAGCACTTTGGTGTTTTTTCCAAATGTGAAGCCTTATTCAAAGCAATCTATGGATTCAATGCAACCACAATCAAACTTCCAGTGTCATTTTTCACAGAAATAGAACAAACAATTGCAAAATCTGTATGGAAACATAAAAGACCTCAAAAGCCAAACAAAGCAATCTTGGGAAAAATCAAAGATGAATGTACTATAAGCTACAGTAAGCAAACCAGTGAAGTGTTGACATGAAAACAAATGCATAGATCAATGGAAACAGAAAGCCAAGAAATACTTATGCATACATGGTAATTAATTTACAACAAAGGAGACAAGAATATACAACAGAGAAATGATAGTTTCTTCAATAAAGGGTGTTGGGAAAACTGGACAACCACATGAGAAAGAATGAAACAGGACCACTCTCCTATACTATACACAAAAATCAATTCAAAATGGATTAAAGACTTAAATATAAGACCCAAAACCATAAAACTCCTAGAAAACATGGATATTAATCTTATAGTGATACTAAAAGCAAAGGCAATCAAAGCAAAAATAAACATCAAACTAAAGAGCTTCTATGAAGCAAAGGAAATCATTAGTGAAATGAAAAGACATCATACTAAATGGAAGAAAACCTTTGCAAATCATATATCTGATAAGGGATTAATATGCAAAGTATATAAAGAACTCATGCAACTCAACAACAACAACAAAAATGATCCAATTGAAAAAAAGGACAGAAACCCTGAACAGACACTTCTCCCGTGAAGACATATAATGGCCAAAAGGTATATGAAAAAATGCTCAACTTCACTAGCAATGAAATGCAAATAAAAACCACAATGAGATACCACCTCATACCTGTTAGACTGTCTATAATCAACAAGACAAGGAATAACAAGTGCTGGTGAGTTTGTGGAGAAAAAGGAAGCCTCATACACTGCTGTTAGGAATGTAAATTGGTACAACCACTATGGAAGGTAGTATGGAGGTTCCTCAAAAAATTAGGAATGGAATTGCCATATGACCTGGCAATCTCTCTTTTGGGTATCTACCCAAAAAACCTGAAAACCTTAATTCGCAAAGATGTACGTACCCCAATGTTCATTGCAGCACTGTTCATGGTGGCCAAATTGTGGAAACAACTAAAGGGTCCTTTGATAGATGACTAATAAAGAAGTTGTATGTGGACTTGTACATCTGGAAACTATCTAATTGTTACCAATCAATGTCACCCCATTAAATTTAACAATAAAAAATAAATAAATAAAAAGAAGGTGTGGTACATTTACACAATGGAATACTACTCAGCAATAAGAAATGATGAAATACAGTCATTTGTGACAACATGGATGGACCTTGAAATCAATCTTATTAAACAAAATAAGTCAGATTGAAAAAATCAAGAACCATATGACCTCACTTATAGGTGGAATATAAAACTGAAAGTAACAAAGAAACAAAAACTCATGGACACAGTCAGTAATTTAGTGTTTACCTGAGAGTAATGGGGGAGGTGGGTAGGAGAGTAGAGGGCTGGGGGCATCAAATATATCATGATAGATGGAGAGCTGATTCTGGGTGGTAAGCACATAATGCCATGCATAGACAATGTAATGTAGAATTATACACCTGGAAACTATGTAATTGTTACCAACCAATGTCACTCCAATATATATAATAAAAAATAAATAAAATTAAAAATAAGAAAACAAATCTTGGAGGCCGGGATGGCTCAGTGGGTTAAGCACTCACTTTGCAGCCCCGGGGACCAAGGATCGAATCCCGGCCCTGGCCCATGTGGACCCATATGCTGAACTGGGCTGTGCTTCCCGAATGCGGTGAGTCCCCCAGTTCAGTTCAAAAAGGAAAAAAAAGAAAAAACAAATCTTTTGTCCATTTTTATTGGACTATTCTTTTATGGAGCTTTGCAGATTCATTATATATTCTAAAGTCCTTCATCAGGTAAGTAATTTGCAAATATTTTCTCCCACCGGGTGGCTTAGCTTTTCATTCACTTTATGTCTTTCAAAGAGAGGTTCTCTCCTCTCCAGTGCTCTACTCTACAAACTCCAGGCACCTGGGTTTGCTCCCCACTCCATTTCTGCAGCTCATTTCTGCCTGTGTTCTCCTCCCCACACCACAGCTGAAAATTTTCTCCAAGCATTCGGCTGGGGACAATCACAGGGCTCACCGCCCCTGTTTTCCTGCTCTCAGGTGTAACAGGTTTTCATTACCTGATTTCCAGTGTCTTGAAAACCACTGTTCACGTATTTCGTCTGGATTTTTTGGTTGTTTCAGGTGTTAAAATAAAAAACAAATGGAGACTAGCCTTGAAAACTCCCTGCAGACAAAACTACTTTAGTCCTACGAGAAAAGCCTTAATTAAGCTTGTTTAGCGAGACTAAATTGACCTGGGACATTTCTTGTTTATGCCCCTCAGACATCATAAGCAAAACCCAAACTGCTTTCTCAAAATTAATACAGGGTAACCACTGACCAATTCTGTATTATTTTTTAAATTCTAATGTTATAATCAAGCATTGTGACGATGTAAACCAGCGGTGTCCAGTCCAATCTTTGGGCTTTCTTGGGCCACAGTGAAAGAATTGGCTTGGGTCACACATAAAATACAGTAACACTAATGATAGCTGATGAGCTAAAACAAAAAAAAATCACACACACAAAAATAATCTTGCAATGTTTTAAGGAAGTTTACGAATTTGTGTTGGACCACAGGTTGGACAAGCCTGACATGAACACTCATTGCCTTCTCATTATATAAGTTGCTTTATTACAATAATCCCCTGAGGCTCATTCCATGTTTGGTTTGAGTGCTCCAGGTTCACAAAGTGTCTTTTTAGTGTGTGCACAATAAACTTTTACTAATTACTACTTCAGTGATTCATTGGTTTTTCTTCAGCTGTTTCTCAACTTTTGACCCAGGAGAGAAATCAAATCTAGTCCCCATTGCTCCATCTTGGATGAAAACGGAGGATGAAAACTTGACAGCAAGGACTGTGAACCAGGTAGAAAGAGTTATTAAGTCCGTGACAGAAAAGGGAAACACAAGACAGACGAACAGCATGGAGGGAGCAAAGGAGGTGGGAACAAGAGAGAAGGTTGAGAGCATTAACGCTTGGCGCCCAGGAGGGGCTCCATGGAGCTGAAGCGCAGCGCTTTGAGGAGGGGCGTGCAGCGGGGCCTCCGGTCTCAGAGGGGCCACAGTGGGCTGGTTCTGCAGATGCTGGGAAATCTGCAAACTGAATTCACCTGCTGCTTCATGAAAAAACCGCTAGTGCCAGGGTGAAGGCAGAATATGGGGACACTCACAGGAACAGGAAAAAGAATTTCTCCGTAAGCAAAGACCAGCGCCCACCACCTCCTCCAGGAGTTCCCAGCGTCCCCCGCGCCGGCGTGTTAATTAGGCAGGTGCTTGGCCTCAGTGATCGAGAAAATGCGAAAGGAGGCTGAGGACTTGCTTTGCTTCATTGTGCACATCCCGTGCTCACAGCAGCGCTCACCTCAGGAGTTTTCCCAGGGCTGGCGAGGTGACACCCTTCCAAGGCATCCAAGGACGTGCACATCCTGCCACCCACGCTGATCCCCACAGCGCCCCTTGATGAGCCCAAGTTGCACCCTCTCCTTGCAGAGAGGAGGAGCCTTGAGGAGCTGAAGGTGTCACAACTCCGCCTTCCAGCCCTGGCTCTCCTTGAAACTGTGGGAGCACCAGGAAGCATCCAGTTCCCCTGCCCAAGACCCCTCAGGGAGATGGCTGGTCCGCTCTAACCCCTTCTCCCAGGAAGGAGGTGCAGGCCGGGTCCTACCCACCCAGGGGAGCTGGCAGAGAGGCAGGCAACGTCGGGAAAGGCTGGCCCGGGAACCCTGGGAGACAGGAGGGCAGGGCAGGGTTGGAGGGACAAGAGCCCAGCCGCAGAACGCATCAGCCAGGCCCTGCGGGAGAAGCAGGCAGGCCCACCGGGCCCCTGTGCAGAGCTAGGGGCATTAGCAGACATCCTGCTTCGGGGAGTTCCCAGTGACCCCTCTCCGGGCCTCAAGGCGGGTATGAAGAGGAAGGCCGCTGAGTACCTGAAGTGGGCAGACGAAATCCTGTCCCTGCACGTGTCCTATCTCCCCCCACCTGACAGGGAGGAGACCCTTCCCCAGGACTGCCAGCTACCCCTCCTGCTCCCGCTTGCCGTCTGGCCTTACCTCCTGTCTTGTAACCCCAGGGACCCTCACTGTACCAAAAATGGGGAAAATAATAAATTCAAATCTCCCTTTAAAAGACTAAGTAAGGGAAGCTGGGATGGCTCAGTGGGTTAAGCGCTCACTTTGCATCCCCAGGGACTGAGGATCGAATCCCGGCCCCAGCCCGTGTGGACCCATATGCTGAACTGGGGAGTGCCCCCAGTTCAGTTCTCACCAGGGTGAGACCAAAGCCCAGTTCCTGCCCTGCGCAGCCCCGCCCACCTGTGGAATGAAACTATGTGGAAAAACCAATGATGTGCAACTATGGAGACTGTTTTGGGCCCTCCCCCCTCTCTCTGTCTCTGTATCTCTCTCTCTGTCAAAAACAATAAAAATAAATCTTTAAAAAAAATTTTTTTAATAAAATTTAAAAAAGACTAAGTAATAATAAATATTTAAAATGAATTAATAAGATTAATTATTTTCATTTTTCCTGAAACTTGGTCACGGTGATGTCTGAATATTCTATTCCCAAATGACTCAGTTGTAAACTTAGCCTCCAACAAAATTTGTATAAAATATTAAAAGGAAGAAAGAAGAAAATTGTTACTATATATTTATAATATACGTACCATACTAATACGTGAGCGCATATATACACATACACACACAAAACAAGAAAATATACATAGCTGTTATAGTCTGCATTTCTGTAACTAATCACAAAGATAGTTATAACCACTACCCATTGTTTTTTTCCTTTGCCCTCAGAAAAAAACTGAGCTGGTCACGATTCTTTACCTGATGAGGTGACTGAAATCTTATTCTTAGAGAGGCTGAATCTTTGGAGCCTCTTCCTTTCTTCTTCTTCCTTCTTTCTTCCTTCTTCCTTCTCCTTCACCTTCTCCTGCTCCTACTCCTTCTTCTCCTCTCTCTCCTTGTTGTATTCAATGGCAATAATAGACAAAAATGAATATTTGTCACTCTTAGCTTCAAAGTCCTTGGGAACATAATTCTTGTTAGGAACCAAAAATTCCAAACCAGCAGAGCTCAAAAGTGCAAGGAGGGGAAGCAAGAAATTAGTTGTAATAGTGAGAGGGGCCACTCCTACTTTTTACATTGACTCTTGGACCCAAGGCTACAGGGGAGACGCACATCTATGTATTGGTTTCTGCTTCGTAGCACCTAGTGCATCCTATAAGGTAGAACCCATTGCTTTCAGGTGGCTCCCTAACTGGCAGCCTCACAGGGTCTTCAGTAAGCCATGCCACTGTTCTACACCAGCTGCTTCTGAGTGAGGGAGTGGGTGGTCAAAACCAGTGGATTCCATGGGCACTAGCCCTCTGCTGAAATTCCTTGGCTGTGAAATGAGCTTCTTGGTCAAAAGCAATATGGTATGGAGTGTGAAATCACTGTGATGGTGAATAAGGCAGACACATTTTGGGCAAGGAAGGAAGATCAATATCGAGAACACATATCTATTCCAAAGAAAACAAATCTCTTTCTCCTCCAAGCCGGAAAAGGCCCAACGTAATGAGTCTTGCCAACAAGTGTCTGGCTGGTCCACAGGGGAATGATGCTCCATCAAAGGCTCAGCGACTGTCTTTGCTGTTGCCACGTTAGCCATTCAGCGGGGCCAGTGAACCTTGGTGAGGGGAAGTCTATGTAGCTAAACCAGAACCAAACATCATAGTAATTGATGTTTCATCTCTACTGAAAGCTTAAAATATCAGTGGATTATTTTAGATTGAATGCAGAGCCAAGACTCCAGCCCTTACACCTGCACTTCCCTACCCCCAGAAAAGATAATCACAGCTTCCAGTCTCTGCTTCCCCATCAGCACTGGACTCGTTAAAATGCTGTGTAGTGAAAGCTCACTGAGGACGTCAGTCAGAGCCCTGTCGGGGAAGGGGGCCTGGGGGGTGAGTGTGTGACAAAATTGTTCTGGATTGCTTGGCATTAAATTGTTCTGCTATTTTAGGAGAGAACCATGGTGAATGAGCAATCTGCATTTCCTCCACTGACTTTCCCTCATGTTTTAAGGCTGTGGCAAATTTCCACTCAAGAGATAAAAGTCACCCATGGGAAATGAAGCCATGTCTTGCTAAGGCATACGAACGACAGTCACATGATAATGCTGGGCTCAGAGAGGGTTGATCTGTGTAGCCCTGCGTGGAGGATGTGACAGGCTGTCGGCTTTACAGACAAGCATATCGTGACCCAATGTACTTGCCAGGCCGTTGTTCCAGAAAGGTAGTTTACTGACAGAAGAAAGCGGAAGGCAGAGTGCTGATTGCACAATCAAAGCCGAGAGGCTGCTGAGCTGAACGAAATGCTGTGTAAATTCTAAGTCACCTGGAGTAAAGAAAATTGAATCACAAGGAGAAAGACGGATTAACTTGCAGTAAAACACAAGGTGATTTCTACCTGTGTCTCCCTGTCCAACTGTCATGTAGTGGGCTAAAATCCCAGCCAGGTAGTCCCCATCCAGCTCAAGCAGGTCTCTCTTAGGAAAACTTCCAGGAGATTTTCTATTGTATTTTACATCCTTCGGTATGATCAGTAAAAATAATGGATCAGTGAGCATGAATGCTTTCCTCCAACACTGTTTTCTCTAATGCTGCAACATGGAATTCAGCTTAAGGCAGGTCTATCTTGCAGGCTTGTGATGGTATTGATCCAATGGCCCAAATGGATTTTTGAATGACGTTTTTATAAGAAAATAACACTATAAATGGACTTGAGTCACAGCCCACTCAAGGCTCCTGATCTTTTTCTTTTTTATATACTTTCTATGTCAGAAATAATGATTAATTTCAAAGACCACATGATATAAAAACAGGTATCTGAAGATGAGGTGAATTTGGTGATCATTTGAAGCAACTGTAAACCTTCCTGAGCAATTGATTCATTTTTCCTTTTGAAGGGCAGAGTATTAAAGCAGGTGGGAATCAAAGTCTCCAAAAGAAGAAGAAAAGAACATGACTGGGTCCAATAAGAACTAGATTCTTCCATTTTTACAGGTTCCTGCATGAAGGTTCACAGTCTTCTAAATGTTGTCTGGGGAAGTGGTAATGAATATGAAATAAGGACACCTGTAAAACGCTTGAAGCTATAAAAAGCATAAAACTAAAAAATGATGATGGCACTGCGAGAGCTGCTTTTTCTCCATGGTGAATAATCATAATGGCTTGAATAGTTGTGTGTGAAAGGCCACCAGCTTCCTATTTGGTTCCACTCCCAGTAAATATTCCCACATGACCACACCTGCTACTGAGGTAGATGTAAAGAACCAGGAACCTGGTCTTCCTTGAATAATAGGAGGTGTGACTATTTCTAAATCAATATTTTTATAGTCTTTTGTTCAGGTACCATCAGGCTTTTTACGTATGGGGACTTCCTGACATTTGGGTAAACATTAATAAATCAACCCATGACATTTACAAAGGATAAAATGTGTCATCCCATCCCCTGCTTCCAGCTTCATAAACAGTAGCTGAGACAGCGAGGTTAGATCATTTTCTGAAGACCAAGCCGCCAGGACTAACCAAAGGGAACATGCTTTAGATGATTCTGCTTCCTTTCAAATCTGGAAGCTCATCATGTGCATGTTTTTATTCATACACACCTGGACTGCCCTGATGTGAGGAAATGAACGGGCATGGAACTTGGTGTTTCCACCCATGAACTTGGTTTTTCTTAAGTATTTAGGATCCTGTAAACACTTTACCTCCTGTTTTATAATATTATTTCTTTATTTTTTTAGAAGTTGGCACCGATAATGAAGATAGCACCAGACAATGTAAGTAGACATTGTGATTCCCTAGTGAGGCCCTAATTTAATCAGCTGGGACGCAGATGCTGCTCGAGGTTGGAACACTTGAAGCTTTAAGCTGCTCATGCGTCTGTGTACTTAAGTGTCACCTACCGTTCAAGCTATCACAGGCACACTGCCCTCCTCCTTACTCTTACCCTGGAGAAAACACGGGCCTGTGGCAACACAACTGCTATCACCTGCCCACTCTTGCTGAATCTGATGGTTCTGAGACCCCGGGGCTCAGCCTGAGGAGAAATTCCCTGTCTGGGCCGTTCCAGTCAGCAATTCTGTGCTTCCCCAGGGATTAACTCCCAATGGGATTAAGGGCATTGATTCTCCCACCAAAGCATGGCCCAAGGAATGCTGCCTACCTACCCTAGAATGCGAGGGAGGTAGATGTTCATTGAAACAGATCCTGAGAGCCCCATAGAGCTCCTGAATTAAAATCTCTGGTGGTGCATTTGGGAATCTAGTGCCACTCACAACACAGTAAAATGGTTAAATCCCAATTGGCCTTGGTTGTAAACCATGAAGTCCTTTAGAAATATAAAGGAACGTTCATTGCAAACAAAATCCGAGTCCACGTGCTATGAGAAATAAGAAGCAGCAGCCAATGTTGTATTTAGCTCAAGTCAGACCCTGAATCCTTCAGGCCAAGCATGTCCAACCCACAGCCTGTGGGCCGCATGTGGCCCAGAATGGCTTTGAATGTAGCCCAACACAAATTTGTAAACTTTCTTTTTTTTTTTTTAAGATTTTATTGTTTGTGAGAAGATGAGAGAGATAGAGAGACAGAGAGAAGGAGAGAGGGCCCAGAGCAGTCTCCATAGTTGTACATCATTAGTTTTTTTACATAGTTTCATTCCACACAGATGGATGTGGGGCTGCACCGGGCAGACCAAACCGAGGGCCTCCCTCATGAAAGGCAAGAACCTTCATTGCCATCCTGGCGGTTACCAGTTGTGCCACAGTTCAGCAATATAGGTTTGCACAGGCTGGGGCCGAGATTCAATCCCCAGACCTTGCAGTTACGAAGCAGTACTTAACCTGTTGAGCTATCGCAGAATCCCAACTTAAAACATTATGAGATCTTTCTGTAATTTTTTTTTTTTTTTTTTTTTTT
>PVKE010051746.1:0-10543 GCA_004027555.1 Craseonycteris thonglongyai | reverse complement strand
CCGGGTGAATTCTAATGCTTAAATCCTTTATCTGACGAGTTTCATTAGATGCTCAGATTCCCTCAGGAAGGGAACATTTAGTGATCTGAAGATGGAATTAATTCTCAGAAGAAATCCAGTCAAAAATTTTTTCCCAGTCAAGAAATTCAGGGTCAGCTTGTAAGGCCAATTTCTCATGAGTATAAAACTGCGCAGCTTATCGCAAAGGGTTACGTATTGTATGATTCTATTTACATAACATTCTCAAATGACAAAATTACAGAGATGGGGGACAGATTAGTGGTTGCCATGTGTTAGGTAAGGGAGGAAGGGTGTGATTATAAAGCATAGGGAATTCCTTTGCGGTGATGGAACAATTTTATATCTTGATAGTGGTGGTGGTTACACAAGTCTACCCGTGGGATAAAATATCACAGGATTATATACAAGCACATACCAAAAGAGAGAGGCCACGCAAAACTGATGAAATCTGAGGAAGGTTTGTCATCTGGTTAATTGCATGGTGCCAGTGTTGATTTCCTGGTTTTGTCACATGCTACAGATATATAGGATGTGTGGAGAAGCTGGGTGATGGGCACACAAAACCTTCCTGTACTATTTTTATGACTTCTTGTGAGTCTATCATTATTTTAAAACAAAAAGTTAAAAAGATTAGAAAAAAAAAGAAGTCCCCTAATCTATGGCTTTATAGCATCTAGCATGGTGACGGAGGTGAGGTGACCCACAGTAGGTGATCAAGAAATGAATGAGGGGAAAGCTGGGATGGCTCAGTGGGTTAAGTGCTCACTTTGAAGCCCCGGGGACAGAGGATCAAATCCCGGCCCCGGCCCATGCGGACCCATATGCTGAGCTGGGGAGTGCCCCCAGTTTAGTTCTTGCCGGGACCTATGTGGAGGCTCCCGGCCCAGTTCCTGCCCTGCGCAGCCCTGTGCCCACCTGTCAGGTGAAACTATATGGAAAACTAATGTCAACTATGGAGACTGCTCTGGGCCCTCCCCCTTCTCTCAGTCTCTCTCTGTCTCTGTTTCTCTCTGTCAAAAATCAATAAAATAAATCTTTAAAAAAAAAAAGAAATGAATGAGATAAATTGCTGAATGAACAAAAGTTCTTTTGCACTGTATTAACCGAAGTTTAAAAGAATAACGACAATAGATGACATTATTGAGTACTTGCGTGCAGGGCATTGTGCTAAACATCTTAAACATCATCTCATTTAATCCTCATAATAATTTTATGAAAAAAGAATTGTTTCTTTAAGAGATAATTTTACATATTTGGTAACAGTGTAGCGAAAACAAGGAGATTATTAATGGCAAAAAACAGGATAGTAATTAACATTGGACAGTGAGAGAAGCAATTCTGTCACAGGGCAGGCAGGGGTGTGTGGAAATACAACAGTAGTGTAAATGGGTAATTGTATTGTTAGTTTTAAAGCTGTACACATTCTTTGTATATGTATACTTGCATGTGTGTGATCATTTACATATGGTAAATCAGGTGTGGGGAAAATACATAAATATGAAAACAAAACATAACAGAACCAAGGGCAATTGGTGGTGTGATAGGAGTTGTTTCACTGACCAGGACAGACCAACAGGAGACAGCCATTCCCAGAAAGGGACACCTGGTTCAGATCTTTAGGTCACTGTGACTGCTGGCCAGGAACCACAGCAAACCCTCTTAAAGAGACCCTCAGAGTAACCGGTCAATCTGTCTTCCAAACGAGTCTTGCTGTGGTGGAAATAAAAATGATTCTCTGTGTAAATTCTGACAGCAGACGCGTGATTCACTAATTCCTCATCACCCCTGGGTCACATGGACATGTAGTCAAACCTCAGTGATCTGTGCTGCTGATGAAGGGAGCTGAGCATTCACACTTTCAAACTGCTGCATCGCCTTTAGGACGTGGAGAGAAGAGGAGCCTGGAACATGAATCCCCCAAACTAAAAACTGGAAAGGGACAGTGAGAACACTGGGCCAGCCTCTAAATTTTCCAGGTAGAGAAAACAAGGTGTGGAGAAGCTAAGACTTGTTCCGGGTTTCACAGCTACTAAGGGGACTGCAGTGGACTGGATCCCAGGGCCCATGCTACTTGCTGAGATTCTCCATAAGGGTTTAAGGGCACTCACAGAGATATACACAAAACAGTCAACATGAACACACACACACACACACACACACACACACGGGGCAATGGGAAAGTAAAGCAGGAAAACAAGTGAAATGTGGAGTAAGGTTTTGTTCAGAGTGTATTTTAAGCTATTTTCACATTGCCATGTGATTTTCAGTGTCTTAACTGAATGAATGAGCTCTAAGGACAAGACCCAGAGGCTAGGAACAAAACAGGGAATTCTGGAGACATTTGATCTTAATGTGTGCTTTTTAAATTATTGAAGTGATATGTGAATACTTGTTCCCTGTAAAAATTTAAACAGTGCAGATGATGTAGAATAAGAAGTCAAAGAACTTAGTCACTTCCTTCACTGATGCTGTTCTCCCTCCTCTACTGCTGATCATTTGGTTTGTGTCCTTCAGACCGTTTTCTGAATACTTATAGATAGATATAAGATACATACGTGTAGTTTAAAAAAGGTGAATGGATTTAGCTATTCATTTGTATTATTCTGTGATTTTCTTTCTCTCTTAACAAAGTGTCTTAGAAATGTTTCCCCCCTGGGTACGTGCAGCGTCACCTCCATCATCTTAGTGACTGCTTTGTAGCACAGTTGGCAAAACCATTCTAGCGAAGGACATTAGCCGAGTCCAAATGAACAAGAATGACTGAATAGTCCAGAGCACGTGACTTGGGTTGGACTATCTGGATGAGAGTTTCCTAGGATTTATTCTCAGAAGTGGAAGGGCCCAGTGTCTGCACATTTGACTAGATACTGTCAAGGTGGCCACAAAAAGCCTGGGACATAGTACCTCCTTATCTGCAGTTTTGCTTTCTGCAGTGATTCATGGTCAGCTGCAGCCTGAAAATATTAAATGGAAAATTCCAGAAATAAATAACACATAAGTTTTCTATTCCGTGCCATTCTGAGGATCATGATGAAATCTTGCACTATCCCACCCAGGAGGTGAATCATCCCTTTGTCCAGTGTATCCACACTGTATATACTACCTGCCCATTAATTACTTAGTAGGGTCTTAACTATCAGATAGATTATTGAGATATCTCAGAGCTTGTGTTCAAGTAACCCTTATATTATTTAATAATGGTCCCATAGCACAAGAGTAGTGATTCTAGCAATTCAGATATGCCAAAGAGAAGCCAGAAAGTGCTTCCTTTAAGTGAAAAGGTGAAAGTTTTTAACTTAATAAGGAAAGAAAATGCTGAGGTTGCTAAGATTTACAGTAACAATAAACCTTCTATATGTGGCAATTGTCTCTAGGAGGAAAAAGAAATTTGTAGTAGTTTGCTGAGAAAGACCACATTCAAATAACTTTTATTACAGTATATTGTTATAATTGTTCTATGATATTGTTATTGTTGTTAATCTCTTACTATGCCTAATTTACAAATTAAACTTTATCATAAGTATGTGTGTAAGGAAAAACCATAGCATATATAAGGTTCAGTATTATCTGTGGTTTCAGGCATCCATTGGGGTTTTGGAATGTATCCCTTGTGGATAAAGGGGGACTTTTGTACCAAATTGTGTTTCTACTATATTGTATATTTATCTGTAAATATTATTATTATTTTAAAAAGATTTTATTGTTTGAGAGAAAGTGAGATGGTAGAGGGGGCCTGAGGGGTGGAGAGCCCAGAGCAGTCTCCAAAGTTGTACATTGTTAGTTGTGACATGGTTTCACTCCACACAGGTGGATGTGGGGCTGTGCAGGGCAGGGACCAAACTGGGGCCTCCCACGTGGGAGGTGAGAACCTTCGTTGCTGTGTCTTCCCAGTGGTTATCAGTTGCACTGCAGTTCAGCGTATGGGTTTGCGTGGCCAGGGCTGGGGATTTAACCTTGCAATTGTGAGGAAAGCACTGAATTGCTGAGCTATCTGACATCCCCATAAATATTATTAATCTTTAAAATTTTGCCAGTCTGAGAGATAAAAAATGGTATCATTATATAGCTTTAATATTCATTTCTGTGATTCCTAGTGAGGTTAAATATGCTTTCTCAAGTTTTTTGCCATTTGTGTTTCTTCTGTTTATTGCCCAATCATATCTAATTTCCTTAAAAAAAAAATTCTTGCCCATTTCTAGGCACTGTTTATGAGTGAGTAGTAATTTTATTATGGTGCAAATATTGACTCTTGGTTTATCACTTTTCTTTAAAGTCTGTTTATGGTGTTGTTTGCTTTAGAGATATTTTAAATTTGAGTCATCAAGTCAGTAACTTTAACTTTTATGATTTATACATTTTGTGCTTTGCTTAGAAAAACATTCTTTAAGATTATAAAGTCATTATCTTAAAATTTCTTCTGATAACGTTTTAATATTTACATCTTTACTCTACCCAGGATTTATTCCTGCAGGTAGTGTAAGATAAGAATCTAATTATATACATTTTTTTTCCAAATAGATAGTCATTTGTCCCAACATTACTTATTGTCTAGTACATGCTTTCTTTGTTGTATACTAAATTTGTATTGGGTTTCTGAAGCTTTCTAGTCTATTTCATTGTTTGGTATCATGCCAATACCACTGTGTAAAATACCATCATTTTTTTACCTATTTTTGGCTATTTTTTGTGAACTTGATTTTCTCAGTGAATTTTTCATTAAGTTTTTCAAGTTCCATGAACAAAATCCTGCTGATATTCTGACTGGCATTCCTCTGAGTTTACAAATTAATTATGGGGGAATTGATATTTTATGAAATGTCATCTTTCCATTCATTTGGAAACAAATTTTGGCACTTCAATAAAATAGTTTTATTCATAAGTTTTGCACATCTCCCTATTTGGTTATTTATAGATAGTTCATAGATTTTGTTCCTCTGGGGATCTTTAAATTTTATTGCAATTTCTATTAGGTTGTTTCTTTTGTAATGTACAAACCTATTGATTTTAATATATTGATCTTGTGATTGGCTGCCTTTCTGAAATTTCTTATTGTTTCTTTATGTTTTTTTGGTTTATTTTCTGTGCTTTAAAAAAAATAGATAATCATGTGATCTAAAAATAATTGAAGTTTTGTCTCTTTTTCTCCAATACTTATAAAATTTTATTTACTTTTCTTGTCTAATTATATTGATTAAGATATTCAAAACAATAATAAAAAAAAAAGATGTTCAGAATAATGCCGCATAGCAGCTTTCTCTGGTTTGAGTTTTAATCACATGCCTCTACTATTTCACTCTAAAGTATGATAAGTATGATGTGTGCTGTAACTCTCTTGGTCAAGTAAAGAATGTTTTGTTTACTAAGTTCATATAGTGAGATGCAATAATAAATGTCCTAAATTTGAAGCTTAGTTGTATTCCCAGAACAAATCTTTACTTGGTAATTTTAAGAAATGACTTAATAAATAGAGGCATAACTTTAAAATAGTAATACAAAATAATAGGGAACAAGAATTTTCAATGTTTTTGACATTTGGCAGAGGAGGAGGCAAAGGGAAAGAGTAAAGTAGAAGCATTTACTGATAAGCATCTTACCTTGTTTCAAAAGGAACTTATACACACAAATTATTTTTTAACCTTCAATTATAGATTTTAAATGGATGTGTTCAGTATAAATTTAATTTTTAGAAAACTGGAAATAGAACATGTAATATCCAAACCACTAGAGCAAAAACGGAAACTCAGAAAGCTACTTTAATTAGCAAAAAATAAAAAAATGAAGGAGAAAGTAGAAACACACAAAGACAGCACATGGAAAAGATAGTGGGAATGAGAACAGTTATCAGTTATAAAAATAAAGGTTATTAACTAAAATAATCTATAAAGTGATAGAAATTTAGATTGAGTTAGAGAATGCATTCTAGTTATTTGATGTTTACAAGAGACACAAAATGAAATGACACAGAAAGATTGAAAATAAAGGGATAAAGTTATACCACATAATTTATAATAAAAAAAAAGATAGATGGGTCAATATTAATTTCTAGAAAAATAGACTCCAATATGAAAACAATTATAAGGTCAAAGAGGAATATCACATGTCTTTGAAAGATATAGTCCACTGAGAAAACAAAATCATTATGAACTATGGTGAGGACATTTCATATTCATCTGGTATAATAGTCATGCACTTTCCTAGGTTTCCCAGCCCCTTGCGGTAAGATGTGGCTGCAAACTCATTCTGACCAATGGGCTCTAAGCAGAAGTGAGAGTTGCTGTTTCCAAGGCAAGCATTTATGTTCTGATGTGTGATTCCCACCTCTCTCTTAAAATTATTTAAGGTTAACACCATGCTACTTAAATTTAGTTAGCAGTAACTATATATTTATGGCTTATTTTTATCCACTACTATTTTTCTTAAATAAACCTTCCTCACTCTTAGATGCATTCTCTATTGTAATATTGTTTATACTTATGCAATTTGTTCAGAAAAATTTTGAGTGTTCAAACATCTGAGTACTCATGTGTCTGAAAACGTCTTTATTGTGCCCTGACACTTATAGGATAGCTGAGTCTGGAATTTTGGGTTCATCATTCTATTATGTCATAAGAATGTGAAGATGTGCCTCCATTGCCCTCTGGGTCCTAGCTATGGAGAAGAAGAAGCCCTAGGCCTGGCGGATTCATTTTCTTTTGAGTGTAGCCTATTTTTTCTTTTCTTTCTTTCTTTTTTAATTTTTAAGAATTATCTCTTAATCTCTGGAGTCCAGAGATTCCTCCAGACATGCTGAAATAATTTTTTGTTTTCTTTTTTCCTCTTTCCCTCTCTCCCTCTCTTTCTCCCCCTTCCTCTGCCCTCTTTCCTTTCTTTGCTTCATTCTGTTAGCAATTGATTTCCATCAAATGTTCGGCAATACTCTATAAAAATTCATATTTTTAGGTGTGTGTAAAAGAACAGAACTGATAGCTCAGATATGTTTTCCTGGTGCAAGTGGAAATCCCTGCTTCCTTTAGTTCTGGTTGGAGGTATTGGTGGTTGGTCTGTAGTCAAGAGCAGTGATGGGTTCTGGTAGGCTAGACTTCCCTTTAGGGTGACCAGTAGTTTGTCTTCAGATAAAGGTTTGTTTCTTCCCTTGTGGTTGCTCAAAATTATTTAGAAAATTACCTTGTCTCAGTGTCAGTCCCAGTATCTACTCTGAGAGTCTTCTGTGTCAAAATTTCCATACTGCAGAGCAAAAGCCAACCTTGGCCACTCTACCAGGGCATGGACACAATTCTTTCATTCTTTTAACGTCACTGACCAGACTTACCACCTACCTAGACCTGCTTTTATCCCTACTACCTCTGATCATAGGGTTGTTTTAGAGTTCTTTACTCGTGGGCGCTTTGTTTGTCTTTATGGAATTACAGATTCTTTCAATTCTCAAAACTCTGATATGTTATTGGCAACGCTAGGTTTTTATGCCCTTCTAAAATTTATTTTCATAGGCACATTTTCTCTATCATTTCAATGGAATTTGGAGAATGTGACCAAGTAACACTTTTTATCAATTTAGCCATTTTAAACCTTTATTTGATCTTTCTCTCTCAAATAAGTCTGAGATCATTTTTTGGACCAGATATCTCTAAAATATTCTGCTTTATAATAAGGGCCAGGCCGCTAGAACTACAGAAGAAAACCAAGTTATAATTTTCCACCCCCTAAACAAATTGAAATGCATTTTCTCTTTAGAAAATAGAGAAAAAACTAAAAAAAAAATAAAAAAAATGAAAAATCCCACCAGCATAGTCATGTTAACCATTTCATATAAAAAGTTTTAGTTTTTTATATACACATAGAAATGTACTTTTCTTTGTAAAATAGTATTGCTATCTTCACAATAGCTAACATTTATCAGCACTTATATGTTTCAGGCACTTTGCTGAGATTTTTTATTTTCTTTTTACATTATTGAAGTTAATTAATTTTCTCACCCAGTCCTTCTAAGAGCCCTTTTTTCTTGGGATTATTATTAGTTCCTTTTTTATAGATGAGAAACTGATACTCACTGAGGATACATCAATTGCCCATATTCATCTAACATTGTTAAGAACTACATTCTACTACATACTTAATATACTATTTGTATCCTGGAGAACAAATGAATTTCTTTTTATGTCAATTTGCAAACAACAGAAACAATGCTAAATTGTACAGTCTTTATTTACAAAATTGTATTGAACACCTACCATGAACTAGGCATTGTTTTGGGCACTGGAGATAAGATGTGGTCTCTGAAAGTACTGAGTTTTTAATTCTAGGCTGGGACCTTGGCAATTACAAATAATTACACAAATGACTATTTTATCATAAATGTGAGAGATACAAGAGTTGGTCAGGCCTAGAAGGTGTGAGAAGCCATCTCTGAGGAGCTGGCATCACAGAGGGAAGTCTTAGTTTTGCCTGCTAGGCCTTCGGCTGTCTTTGTGCCTCTCTGGCTGGTCTGTGAAGTGGTGTTAAGTAGAATCCAATCCAAGAAGCCTGGGAGAACTATATTAACCTAATGACATTCTTACTGAGAATCCCTGAGATTAAGATCTCCTTGCTATGCACAAATCATCTGAATGAATTAAACATGTAATTGAAAGGCTCATTGTGTGCTACTCGAATGCTTTGCTATACCAGAAATAAAATGAAAATGAAATCATTTTCTCTTTCAAATAGATATTATATACTGTGAGCTTCACTGGCGCTATTAGCACTGTCCAATTGCACAGAGGTGATTATATTCTTTATAACACATACAGATACTAAGAGGCTCCTTTGACTTAAGGCAGATCAGCACTGTAGGATTATTTCCCTCCTTATTTGCTGCCCCTCTCTCTCTATTTCTGAAACCTAGACTGATGGTTGTTTTGTTTTTATTTTAGACTCCAGAGCCAGTAGCCGTTTTCAAAGGGTGTTTCTTTTCCCAATTTTTTTGAGTAGGTCAAAGCTAGCCAGCTAGCATCATCTTGAGACTGTTATGAAAATTCCTTGCTATACTCTGGGTGGGTCATGATTTGTTTGCAGGTTACCTTCCTTGTATCATGTTAGGCACTCAGGGTGTGTTGTCAGTCAATCAAATGCTGGGCAGATTAGTCATGAACTCAGGAATAGGTTCTGTAAAGCTCTAAGAGAACTCCAGTTAAGGAAGCCCTGATCATATTCCTCCACAATGTCATAAAAATGGAAATATTAGTTACCATCCACTGTGCACTCATAATGTGTCATAGATTTCATGTACATTTCTAATAGGATGAGGAATTTGGGATATAATGAATGATATTAAATAGTTTGCTAAACTATACTCTATAAAAAGTAGAGTCAGGACTTGAATTCTGATCTTTCTGGCATCCAAACATAAGCTTGCCCCACCTGTGGTGGTTTTAAAAGAAATAGCTGCAAGTTCTTTTCATATTGATAAGGGTCTCTGCTCTCTCCCTTTAAATCTGGGTGGGTTTGTGATTGCTTCAACCAATGGAGTATGACAGAGTGATGCTATATGACTTTTGAAGCTGAGTCAAGAAGGCCATGATCTTCTGCCATGTTTGCAGGAAGATTTGCTCTTGGAACTCTGAACTAGGTAGGAAGCCTACTGTTCAGATGCCACCATACTAAGTGGAAGCCCAAAACACACAGCACAGCATTGCAGCTATAGTTGATAGTTCCAGCTAAGCTCAAACTTTGAGACATCCCACTTCAGGTGCTAGACAAGCAATTAAAGAAGCTCTGATTCCAGCCCCAGCACTCAGTTATCCCAGACGTTTAAAGCCCAGATGCTGTGTGGCACATGGGCAAACTATCCTTGTTGTGTCCCATCCAAATTTCAGACCACAGAATCCTGAACATAATAAAACCCCTGTTCATGCCACTAAATCTGGGGTGTTTTTTTGTGCAGCAGTATTTTGCAGAGTTGGAGGGGATCTGGAGTGTTGTAAGTGCCTTCTACCTCCTCCGAATCTCACCTGTTTCTATTAATAATTGAGAGGTCACACATTGGTGGTGAATGAGCTAAATCTGACGTTCAGAACAAGTTTGGCTCTGGAATTTTACATTTTAACAACGATTACCTTTTACATGAAGCCAGAATTTTCCATTTCTCTGGGAAAATCAGAATATCTGGAAACACTGAGTAAGAAAACAGTGCTATGTTTCCAAACAGCTTCTACCTGCTTCTCATGGGCCTTTGCTCTTCACTGTTAGGTGCTCAGCACCTCTGACTGTATTACTGCCCCTTCTTCCCACCTGCTTACTGTGGGCACTAGTGTTTGTAGACCTGCGAGATAGAGGATCCTATTGGCAGTTTTTGAGTTAAGTTGCTTAAGAATTCTTGTTTCTTATACTTTTATGCAAAATTCAAGTATAAGCTGCATTATTATAATAGACTTTGTTTTTTTAAAGATTAAAAAAAAATTGTTTTTGACAGAGAGATACAGAGACAGAAAGAGACAAAGACAAGGGGGGAGGGCCCAGAGCAGTATCCATAGTTGCACGTCATTGG
>PVKE010051745.1:0-10544 GCA_004027555.1 Craseonycteris thonglongyai | reverse complement strand
TTCAGTGCATAGTTATCTCCACTTTACTTTTTGACAGATAGAGAGAGAGACAGAGACAGAGACAGTTAGAGAACCAAACTGTGGGAACTCCCCAGTTCAGCACGTGGGTCCTGCCTGGGCCGGAGCCGGGATTCGATCCTCGGTCCTCATGGCCTCAAAGCGAGCGCTCAACCCGCTGAGCCGTCCCGGCTTTCCCCTTACTTTCTTTTAATTGACTCACTCTGGTGGTTTCCATTCTGGCATATTAAAAGCTTAGAAGTTTCTACTCCATCCTAAAAACAAGTAAAGTTGAATAAACTGAAAATGTCCACAACTCTTCTTAGATCTGTCAGGAAAGTGAAGCCACAGGGCAACCTGCTGCCCACCGAAGTGGGAAAGACAGAAAGGCAGACACAAGTTGTGGTACATTTGTACAATGGAATATTACTCAGCAGTAAGAAAAGATGAAATACAACCATTTGGGACAACGTGGATGGACCTTGAAACCAATTAATTAAGCAGAATAAGTCAGACTGAAAGAATCAAAAAACATATGACCTCACTTATAGGTGGATTATAAAACTGAAAGTAACAAAGAAACAAAAACTTATGGGTACACTTATAGTTTGGTGGTTACCTGAGGGTAAGAGGGGAGAAGGGTGGGTGGGTGGGAGAGGAATTGGGAGTGGGGACCAGATATTTGGTGATGAAGGGAGAGCTGATTCTGAGTGGTGAGTACATAATGCAATACGTAGATGATATAATGTAGAATTGTACATCTGGAAACTATGTAATTGTTACCAACCAATATCACCCCCAAAATTTTAACAATATAAATAAATAAATGAGAATACTAAAAACAAAAACAAATTCAAAGAAAGGCAGATACAGGGAATCAGAATTTACCAGGACAGAATTCCACTAGGAGAACTGCTACTATTACTATTAATATAATAGTGCTGAAATATTTCTGCACGCACACAGAGGCCTAGATTGCCAAGTCAGATTCACAGGAATCAGAGATCTTACCTGGTATCAAGGTTTAGTACATGAAAATTGGGACGGAGACCATCGAATGGCTCAGATGAACCAGAGAGAGAGGTCTGGGACATTGGCATAGTTCACAAGGTCCTTCCTTCCTACATCAGATATGCCCCCTGGCCCAGAACAGACAAAGTTCCTAGGTGTGATTTGCTAGATCTTCATACTGTAGGGACTACCACAATTATGAAACATCATTTTATATCCCAAAGAACTGCATGGTTTATGTGGCATCCCTCAGGGAGCTCTGCCTTCTAGGCCTGACTCTTACTCACTGTAGGTAATCCTTCATTCCATATAGATAATTCTTTGCCAGGGGTATTGAGGAACTCTGTGAAATGTGAGGACATTTTGGAGATGAAGTCTCTTCTTCCTAGTGTATCTTAATAACCCAAGGTCCAACTAACAGGGAGTTGGAACTTACTGAGTTACCTGCTTCTTTTCTTTTTCCCAATGATATCCCCTATAAAGAAGGAGACTGGATCACAGTCTAGTTTTTTAACATCTTCCTTATGGTTTTATAATTCCATTATAAGAGAAACAGATAGATCACATATATTTTATGTACATTGCCAAAGACTGCTTTGGATAAGCCTGAAAAAAAAAAAGAGGGTAAGCTCATTTGTGCTTTAGAGCAGTTCTGTGTGTATTAAGCTGTCTACTTTCCACTAAGTTGAGGCTTAGAGACAATTTAGGGACATTTAATGAGTTTACACAGCCAGTGAGTAGTCAAGGTGAGAGACCACTGGATAGAACCTAAGCTTTGTGACTCTATGTCCAAAATGATTTTTTCTAACTTGAGCTACCTCCTCAGTGAAGAAGTGGAGCTTTGTCACCCACACCTGGACTTTTCTTTTCTGAGATCCATCTGCTTCTGCTGTTTGTGTGTTTGTGACAAAAGGTGATTTGAGGACTAGTGAAGCAAATACCGAAAAGTTAATTTAGTCCCTTCTCAAATCCCCAGTCTTCAATTTCAGTGTGGTAATCTCAATAACAGGCTTTGGAAGGGAGTAGGGTGAAAATCAAAGAAAGGAGAATTCTTCTTTGAAGAATTTAGAAAATCAGGGCAGAAGAGATTGAGAAATTCATTTTATTCAGCTCACTCTTATAAACTACTTCCCAGACTCACCATCTTATTCAACAAACTGGTGTCTATAAGATCTGAGAACTGAACAATGAATGAAATGAACTCACCCTGTTTCTTCATCTGCTTGCCAACTGTAACAATCGAGAACAATAGGTGTGTGTGTGTGTGTGTGTGTGTGAACAAGATCCAAGTTTATCTTTAAAATTTGTGAAAAACATGAGGAACTACAATAATTGAATACATTCCACAAGGATTAAATTTATAGTATACAATCCTAGATTAAGATAGAAAATAAAACAAATCACCATTTATCTCCAAATTTTCTACACTGCAAGATTTTTTTAGGATAATAATCTGTCTTAGTCGTTTAAAAATCCCCAATTACTAGCATAATGTCTAGCTCATATCAGACTTTCAATCAATTTCTGTAATACCAGAATCTTCTTAGCCCTTACGGCGTATTCATGTGGGTTTTCTTTCATAAAAGCAGGCACAAGCCAGCCAAAAGTCTCCTGTGATCATTCACAAAGGAAGTGGAGGGACAATGGCTTAATAAGCTTTTAAATCACTTTCTTAGCTGAAAGTTTTGTTCACTTTTTCCCTAATGGCCTACGTATATATGAACACCTTGAGTTTCTGAAACTATTATCCTCTATGTCTTTTTAAACCTAATAATTCAATCATTGAAATTACTTTTGTATAGTACATTACATTATAAAAGGGGTTTCTCATGTGATTTCTCCTTTGATTTCTACAACCAATGAAGTAAGGATATTATTCCTCTTTTATACAAAGACTGTCCTGAAAATATCCAGTCATGTAACCATTCTAGTTATACTGACAGTGGCTGGATTTTTTCTGGACAGCCCTCATATACCAGCAAGTCAAAGTCTTGATATGTCAATTAACTTGCCTCATGGCTATACCTCTACTCTATGAAGTTCTAACACTCAAATACAGGTTTTATACATTATTTTAAATAAACTATACACAGACAGTTTATTATTAAAATGAAAAGCTACATTTGTTATGGTATTAGAAATTATTAAAAATATATGAGGAAGATAATTAAAGTTATCCATAATCTCACAGTTTTGAGATGATTGCTAACATCTTGACATATTCCTTCCAGTATGTTTTGTATGCATGTGTGTATATCTTGCTACAGTTAAAAACATAAACTATATTCAATTTTGTATTAAATCTCTTTATGTCTGTATAGCCCAGTTTGGAACATTTGACTAAATCTATATGGGCAATTAAGTTTTGTTACTGTCGGGCCTAGAATGATAAAATCTTGATTATTATAAAAAAGAGATGAGCAAGAAGGCTTTGCATTTTAGAGTTTATTGCTATCACTGTAACTTAATACGTGTCAGGCATTATTCCTAGCATTTTACCTGCATTAATTAATTTAATCTACATCAACCTTATAAGGTAGGTACTGTTATTATCACAATTTTGCATAGGCAAAAACAGGCACAGATTAGTTAAATATCTTAACCAAAGTTCACCTAGCTGTTAAGTAAAAGGGCTGGAAATTGAATCTGAGTCGTCTAAAGCCAAAGTTTATGTTCTTAACTACTTCATCCACCTGCCTCTCAGGGCCCTGAGTCTCCTCTAGGATTGTGTTCTGAGGAAGTAAATAGCTGTGTGGATGTCTAGAAAACCTTAGCACGGCAAAGTGTTGGGATTTTAAAGGAGTGTTAACCTGTGGCCTACTCCAAACTTGAGAGAGTAGGGTTGCTGGAAGAGCGACTGTACTTCAAGGGATCATGGTTAGGGAGCTTAGCAAGGGAGGCATGGACAGATCTGGGGAGAGTGCACTGTCCCCCGGGACAGCAGGGCTAGGGGAAATCTGTGAGGATGCGAGCGTAACCTGCAGTGATGGAAGCTGCAGTTGGGTAGGTACTGGATATCTTCCCAACCTGTGAGAGAAAGCCTGGCCCACCCCTCTTTTGTATTTTGTAAGCCTCTATGGCTCTTGAGTGCTGAGTGAGGAGTGAGGGGTGATGGGAAGAGGAGGAGTCCCACAAGTGTGATAAACCTTTTACCAACATGTTTAATGGGGGCTCGAGTCAATTCTAATATTATTTCAATTATGAATAAACAGTGATCACAGAAAGGTCTGCTCCACTTATGTAACCGTTGTCCTACCATGCATATTTAGTATGACATAAATAATGCTGTCACATGCATGTTTGAAGTTTCACATTTTAGAGACAAATTTTTATAAATATAAAGGATTTTACAAATGTAAACTAGTTTCTTTACCATAATGTTGAGAAACAGAAACATCACACAAAAAATGATGAGCTACCCAACTCCATTTATATGATATTCAAGAATAGGAAGCATTCATTTAGAAAGTAACATTGGGGGTTGTTTCTCTGGGTAACTGACTTGGAATGAAGATGAGAGAGCCTTCTGGTGGTGTTGAAAATGTTCTATGTCGTGATGTGGGCAGTGTCTACAGATATACACACACACAAGCACACTGACATATATATATAATCTGTATGTATATATGTGTATGTATGTATGTGTATATGTGTATGTATGTGTATGTATGATTAAAAAATACTGTGAATGTTTAAATTAAAAAACAATTGTGGGATATCAAGATAGCTAAGTAGCTGAGGGCTTATCTCACAATCACAAAGTCGGGTTCAATTCCTGGCCACAGGCCGTGCAAACCTATATGCTGAACTATGGTGCAACTGGTAACTGCTGGGATAGCTCAGTGGTGAAGGTTATCACCTCCTATGTGGGAGTCCTCTGGTTTAGTTCCCATCCTTGGGCACAACCCCATATCCACCGGTGTGGAAAGAAACCATGTCACAACTAATGATGTACAACTACAGAGACTGCTCTGGGTCTTCCCTACTTCTCTCTTTTTCTCACTCTCACTGACTTTCTCTCAATAGTTATTACAGTAACTATTAATTGCCATTAATCCCCCTCAAAATACTCCCTTTCTCTTTGAACACACTTAGCCCATCATTCTTGCCACTTTCTGAAGCAGTTCTGGAAGTTCGTTTTCGCGTCTTTAGTTGGTCTGTCTTGGCTGCTTTCACGTCCTGAATCTATTCAAAACATTTACCTTTCATGGTCATTTTGACTTTGGGGAAGAACAAGAAGTCAGATGGTGCCTGATCTGGTGAATAAGGTGGACAAGAACACATTGTAATATTTTTATTTAACAGAAATTGCTGTACTGGAAGTGGTGTGTGACCTAAATAGATGAAGGACATTGAGTTAGTCACGACAGCTCAACTAAAGACCCTCATGAAAGATGACTTCCAGAACTGCTTCAGAAAGTGGCAAAAATGATGGGATAACTGTGTTTGAAGCAAGGAGGGGTATTTTGAGGGGGATTAATGGAAATATGTCTTTTACTATAATAATTTTTTTTTAATTTAAGTATTCACCATATTTTTTTGATCACACCTCATACATGTAAAAGTATATCAAGTTGCATTCTTAGGATTTATACTCATAACTGTTGGGATGTAATACCTAAAAAACTTGAATAATCAAATAGTGGTCAGATATTCAGGACCTCTTCTTTTTTCCCCCCTAGTTTAAAGGAGATTTTTCTTTCTGTCTTTCTTTTCCATTTCATGGTTCAATGGTCTAGATCAGGGGTCTCCAAACTTTTCAGCCCGCGGGCCGCATTAACTATCAAACAGCAGTTTGGGGGCCGACTATACACTCGAGGTCCAAATAAAAAAGAATCAAAACATAGATGTTGCTTTTAATTATTTATTTAATATTATTTTATTCAGATAAAAAGGTCTCCACGGGCCAGATGAGAGGGCCTCGGGGGCCACATCCGGCCCACGGGCCATAGTTTGAAGACCCCTGGTCTAGATCAAGGGCCATAAACTGTGACCCATAGACACCATCCAGCCATTGCTTGTATTTGTAAATAAAGCTTTGTTTACAAATAATACAGCCACATTCATAAACTTAGGCATTGTAGTCACTGCTTTCATGTTACAATGGCAGAGTTGAGTGGGATGACAGACAGCAACTATGAAAATGTGGCCCACAAATCGTAAACTATTCAGTATCTGGCCTTTTACAGGAAATGTTTGCTGATTCTTAGATGAGCTTCTGGTTCCCTTCTCATACTGAGATTTTGACTGTATGATTCTTTTTTTTTAAGATTTATTTTTATTGTTTTTTGACAGAGAGAAAGAGAGAGAGAGAGAGACAGAGAAGGAGGAGGGCCCAGAACAATCTCCATAGTTGACAGCATTAGTTTTCCATATAGTTTCACTCCACAGGTGGACACGGGGATGCTCAGGGCAGGCACTGGGTGGGAACCTCTCACATAGGCCCTGACAAGAACTGATCTGGGGGTACACCCCAGTTCAGCGTATGGGTCCACAGGGGCTGGGGCCGGGATTTGATCGTCGGGCTCTGGGGCTGCAAAGCAAGTGCTCAACACTCTGAGCCATCCCAGCTTCCCCAACTGTATGATTCTTAAGTCCAGGACATTTTCCTGTGGAAACTTCTCTACAACTAATAGCAATATCTTTTAAGATTTATTATTTTGTAAGGAGAAAGTAAGCTAGAAGACCATAGCCCTTTTTGTCTTGATCTTAAATCTCTCTACCTTATATTTCTACTAAGGAAAAAACAAAGTGTTTTGAGTATAAACGTTTCCAAAACACATACATGGTGGGGAGGGGGTTTGGACAGAAACTTGGGCCATGACTCATATGAAGTGTCCTTCTTTGTACAGTAAGAATGACAATGAACCCCACAGCAATGGAAAAATGTGGAACTGGAATTTGATTCTTATCAGTTTTTAGAATATAAAGGTAAAAGATAAACTGGTAGCGAAACCACCCTGAGAAATCACCCAGCTCCATCTCTGCAATGTTTCAAGCGTGAAGAGTTGCTAATGCTTAATATTTCTTACCTTGAAGCTGTAGATACGTGCTGTTTGATGTAAGGCAGGGATGACCACCCTTTTGGCTTCCCTGCGCTACATTGGAAAAAGAAGAATTGTCTTGGGCCACACATAAAATACACTAACATTAACTATAGCTGATCAGCTAACATGTGGTCTCACACACACACACACACACACCATACCTCATAGTGTTTTTAAAATGTTTATGCATTTGTGTTGAGCCACATTCAAAGCTGTCCTTGGTTGCATGTACCCTGTGGGCCTCAGGTTGGACAAGCATCATTTAAGGCTTTGGAAAAATGATTAGCTGGCTCTGGGTGAAATGGCTGCAGAATAAACAGCCTCATGGGTGAGCACTTCTGTTCTTTCATTGTATTGTTCACCCTTTCGGTTTCTGCCTATTCTGGTAGCTTCACAGGGTTTCAGAGCATCTAGTTCTAGCCCATAATATTAAGTTGCCATAGGCAGGCCCCAGAGACTGCAGTTTTAAGAAAGCTTTGCTGGAGTAATCGTAATATAACACTCTTGAGATTCTTATTTTGTTGCTGTTATTTTATTTTATTTGTTTTGGTTTGGTTCTTTTCCCCCTTGCTCTGTAGAAGCTACAATTTGCCATTTCTCACTGCTATTTAATTTTCTTTTTTTTTTTACTTTAAAAAATCAATATCATTTCATTCAATATCTATAATGTACACATCACGTAACATTCCAGTTTGATAAGAGCAGTGCACGTACTTAGAAAACAAAAACTGGAATAATTAAGATAATATTTAACTTATTATGGGATAAATTTATCATTCTCATAAAAATGCTTATCCAAACTACTAGATTAACTGAAGAAAATGTTTAACTGCTACTTAATATTCTCTCCTGCTGACTCTTGGCACTACGGCTGTTACAAAGTTACCGTTCTATTTTGGGGGGATGCCTATCTCTATGCACTGGAGGTGGAACCTTTCTGGGGACCTGCTGGTCCCAACACACAAGTTAGGGAATACAGCAGAAGTGAAGCAATTCCTTTGTTGTTGTCATTTCAGACACACTGAGCACTGTCCGTATACTAAGCACACAAAACAGGGTCTCTACCCTCGACAAGCTTATGATATTGGCCTTCCAATGTATATAAGCTCTCAGTAAAAACAAAGATGAGCAATGGTATTCACAAGCTCACAAAATAGAGTCTGCCAGGGCTCAACTAAGAGCATAAGGGAAATGCATTCTCCAGCTCTCCCTCCACACGCCTTTCAGCTCTTGTTGGCTCTATCAGACCATTCCACAAAAGCTGTCATTTCTTTAGAGTTCACAGAGCCTGATAATTTGTCATTCAGTCATATTTCTCCTGGCCCTTGGCAAGACATGCCACACATCTCTGAAGAGAGGATGCTGCTCAGCTGGTGTTGCCAATTCTGAGCTCAGAGGAGGGGTCCCCATAGGCTTATCACCCAGACTTTGAGGAAGGGGTGCCAATCAGCAGAAGCGGGTATCAGTGAAGCTGGGTTGCAAGTGCTGGAAAAACTGAAAGCCGGATTCAGTGATTTCTATGGGAAAAAATGTCCTCTGCCAGGCTGAAGATGTGTTCCTGGCTCGATGCTCCCAGGAAATGAAGGCAGAAGGGAATCCAGAGGGAACACAGGGAATATACGCAAGGAGCGTGTCTCCTTTTCTGTCTCTAGCTTCCCAGTTTTCCTCTATCTTCCTCTGGGAAGGAGCTGCTGTTGCCAGGGTGAAGAAGCCTTGCTGATAATATGCTCACAGCGACCATAGGGGTTAGGAAGCCACCAGAAACCGACAAAACAGGAGAGAGCAAGCTCCTATTTCCTCCTGCAACCTAGCCCTTTCCTTTCAGCTCCATCATTGTCAAAGCTTAGCGGGCAGCAATTAGTGGACAAGAAAGCTGGTTTACAGAGTTCCCTCACAGAGCGTTGGACAAGGTGGGTGTGGAGTGGGGAGACGGTACCCTAAGAGGCCTAATTACTTTCCCAACAAAGCTCTGTTCTGCTTTCACTGATTTCATTGAAATGGTGATGGGTACTAAGAACTGGATGATGTTTCTCAGCAGAGCTGTGGATCATTAGACCAGGGATTCCCAACCCTGTGCCTGCAGGAGCCATGGCGCCCGCGGCCTGATTTGTGTGCGCCCACCATTGTTTGACTGCATCAGAAGTTTTTCATAAACACTAAGTAACACTATAATTTATTTTTAGACATTTGTTAGAATTTTAAAATATTGTTTGAGTATCTACACAGGTTTATTATATTCGTTGGTATGTTTGCGATATCGTATGTATAAGTCTTTCCCTAGCTTTCGCCTTTGTACATGTCGCGTCTTGTGTAGCCGCTGCGCTCTTTAAACTCTCCTCCACCCAACCGGGAGCCGCCAAGTTGCCACTTTGATTGCGGTTGCTGGACTGATCGGGTCGTGATGGTTAGCTAGGATCACAGTGTTTTGATACATTCGATTTTAAATGAACTAAAAGCGAGGTAGGTAATCTATTATTATGGTGGCAATCTGATACAATATTGTAGTTCTATAACTATTTTTATTTTTTTAGTCCTAAAATGGGTGGATCAAATAAGAGAAAACGAACCTATAATTTTAACACAGACTGGGAGGAATCCTATTGTTTAATTAATTTAAAAGGTAAATGCGTTTGCCTGTTGTGTGGCAGTAGTATTGCAGTGCCGAAAAAACATAATGTTGAACGTCACTTTCAGACAAGTCATACCACTTTTGATACGAATTATCCACTTAAATCTGAAGTAAGAAAGAAAAAAATAAATCAACTAAAATGAAGTTTAACTACTCTACAGACTTTTCACTAGACATGTGGAAAAATCTAAAACGGCAACCATTGCTTCTTTCAAAATTTCTCACATGCTCGCAAAGAAGGAAAAACTTTTCCAGGATGGTGAATTGTTAAAAGAAGCATTTCTGACTGCTGCTGATTGTTTGTTTGAGGAATATTCTAACAAGCGTGAGATGATGTCGTCGATACAAGACCTACAGTTGTCAAATAACACAGTCACAAGAAGAATACACGCATTTTCAAAAGACTTGCAAACTCAGTGAAAGACTGACTTTGAAATATGTGACTGCTTCTCTTTGCAATTTGATGAGTCAACAGATATATCAGACACCGCACAGTTGGCAGTTATGGTGAGAATGATATTTAGTAACTTCACAGTAAAAGAGGAGCTGTTGCAAATATTGCCAATGAAAGGACAGATGAGAGGTGAGGACATTTTTAAAACTTTCCGAACATACGCCAGGTCGATAAACGTGCCTTTGCATAAGTTGTCTGCGATAACTCTCGATGGGGCACCAGCAATGGTTGGTCAAAACAAAGGATTTATTGCCCTTTGCAGGAAAGATGAATCATTTTCAAACTTTATGTCCTACCACTGTATTATCCATCAGGAAGCTTTGTGTTGTAAAATACTGCCCTTTGAACATGTTATGAAAATAGTCACAAAGATAATCAACTCTATTCGAGCAGCTCCATTGCAACA
>PVKE010051744.1:0-10544 GCA_004027555.1 Craseonycteris thonglongyai | reverse complement strand
CCTCCCCCCTCCTCCCCTTCCCTCCGGCAATCACCAAGCTATTGAGTGTGTCCATAGGTCTCTATGTCTTCGTTTCTCTCAGTTTTATATTCCACCTATAAGTGAGGTCATATTTTTCCTGATTCTTTCAGTCTGACTTATTTCACTTAATAAGATGTTCTCTAGGTCCATCCATGTTGCCAGAAAACAGCTGAAAGAAAATTTGACATGATAGTAAATAAAAAACTAGTGAAGAGAAATAATAGTATCAAAGAAAAGTGGAGCAAATTTTTTAAATAAAATACCACAGTAATTAGAATTATCTCCCTCTTCAAACCAATTCCTCTCAAACATCAGACTTTAATGTGAACATCTTTTTTATCTCAAATTATTGATTTTATGCATAATTTTATTATTAAGGTTAGAATTACTTTTATGCTGTTTTTCTGCATATGAACAACTTCATAGACAGTGGGTTGTTTTAGAAAATCACTGGTTTATGTATTTAGTCATTCTTTCCCTCACTGATTTATTCAGTCTTTACTATAAGAACCAAAACAAAACTCTGTATTTTAAAAGCATAGCTGAATGACCACAGCTAAATTACATCACCTTTCTGAGCTTTAGTTTTCTATCTTTTGGAATTGTTATCAGTATTGAATGAAATATCATTCAACTTAGCATAGTATCTGCTACATGATAAGTAGTCAATAAATAATAGCAATTGTTGTGGTTTTAGAAATTTCTTTTTCTTAATAATATATTCTGCTTTCCCAAATAAATAATTATGCTTTTGAATAGAACCTTTCTGTGACTTCTAAACTATCTTATCCTCATTTCTATCCTATTTCTATCAGATAAGGGAATGTGGAAAGGACAATTAAGATAAGAGTAGATAGTAATTGTTTCCAAATTACATTAAAGTTGTACTCAAACTCTCAATGAGGTTAATATTCTGAGATTCAAGTGTTTCTAAATTTAAGTAATTATGAAATTATTGAAGTGCTTATATTGTGAGCTGCTTGAATCTCTCGTGCTGAGAACAAAACCTGACACAGAGATTGGAATAGGATCTTCGGTGGTGTTGACAGACTTTCTCCCCAAGGTAGCTGGGGATGATTAAGCATAAAGCATATTGGGATGCCAGGAGCGCTCAGCAGTGGATTGCTTGCCTTGCAATTGCGAGGTCCAGGGGTCAGTTCCCGGCTTCGGCCCACGCAACCCCATATGCTGAACAGTGGAGCAACTGGTAACCTCCTGAATGGCTCAGAGGCTAAGGTTCTCACCTCCCACACAGGAGGCCCTTGATTTGGTTCCCAACCCAGGTGGCCCCACATCCACCTGTGTGGAATGAAATTATATCACAGCTATAATAATAGTGTACAATGTATAATAATGTACAACTATGGAAACTGCTCTGGGGCCCTACCTCCTTCTCTCTCTCTCACCTACTCTAAATAAATAAATAAACAAATAAATAAATAAATAGAATAAAGCATGTAAAATGAAGAAGATACTTTGTTAGAGAGGAATAGATAACATGTTTTTATAAACTCTTTTATTTGAAGAATTAATAGCTGGGAAAATGACTATTTCTGTGAGAAGAAATGACATTTCATTAAGACAGAGAGAATGGAAATCATCCCGTGGGAATAAGCTGAAACATTAGCTTCAGGGCCATTTCAACAATGATAAACCAGAGGAAGTGGTTTCAACTGAGTGCAGCCCACGCTGTGGTGTGAGGCTTCAGTCCAGGGAGATTTTAAGGGCATCCTATTTTTCCTACATTTTTCATTCCAGAAAAAAAAAAAAAAAGAGTTGGGACAGAATACCTCACATAATTTTCTAAGATGTTCAATATTTACAGAGTCCATTTTTGCCAAATTTTACTTCTGTGCACTTTTCTATGTCCCAGTGTGGGGTCATCTGCAACTATGAAAAAGAAAACTTCTAACTTTTTCCAATCATTGATAAAAATCAGTCCTCCCCTTCTCTTTATCCATCTTAAAACCCTTCTATCATTCTCTCTTTTGTTCATTTACTTGTTCAACAAGTATGTGGCATCAAGAAGAACACAAAGCTGGTTAAAAGATGTAATCAAGATGCTAAAAATGTAGTATAAAATATAAGATGTGTTTATACCAGAGATAAGATAGACACATGTGAGTTAGAAAAGTAAAATATTGCTATTTAAATTGATTAAAGTGCTTTATTTAGCTGTCTAAGGGAGTAGCATAAAGATGGATAGAAGACACCTCACTTGGTCATTTTGGAGGTGGCAGTTGAAAACCCTTGGCCATTTGGATGAGTGGATACAAAACAAAAAGAGAGATGAATTGCTCTGCACTGCAGAGTGAGAACTAGAATTTACACAGCACTGGGAAGATGGGACCCAGGAGAGAGGGAGGAGGGAGGTATCAGGCTCTGGCAAAGAAGTAGAACCCAAGCACCTGAGGTAAACCAGGGGCCCTCAGCCTCCTGGCTATGAACCAGTACCTTTCCAAGGTTTGTTTCGATGGCCTGTTAGAAACACAGTCTCACAGCAGAAGGTGAGCAGTAGGTGAGTGAGTGAAGCTTCATCTGTATTTACAGCCGTTTCCCATAGCCCACATCACATTATCACCTGAGCTCTGCCTCCTGTCAGATCAGTGGTGGCATTAGATTCTTGTAGGAGCACAACTGCGCATGCAAAGGATCTAGGTTGCAGGTTCCTTATGAGAATCGAATGCCTGATGATCTGAGGTGGAGCTGAGGTGGTGATGCTAGCACTGGGGAGAGCTGCAAATACAGATTAATATTACAATGTAATAATAATAGAAATAGTGCACAATAAATGTAATGCACTTAAATCATCCCAAAACCATTCCCCCTCAACTCCTGCCCTGGTTCGTGGAAAAATTGTTTTTCATGAAACGGGTCCCTGGTGCCAAAAATTTGGGGAACCGCTGATGTAGACAGAGGCTCCAGGAGAATATTGGCCATAAAAATTTCCCATGGAGAGGTATAAAAGAAACTTGAGGACCCTCATTTTAGGAATCAATATAAATTCTTTTTTGAGCTTGCATGTAATCACCCTCCCCTTCTTCTCGTACTTAAAAAAAAAAGGTTCTAGCAGCATTATGCTAATGGGCTTTGGGGAGATAAGAGATGTGGGGTTCAAAGGCAGGAACCAAGAACAGTAATTTGGCAGAAGCCAACTGATGCTGGTTGCAGTGCAGCATCTAGTGAGGATGGCTCAGGACAAGTCAGTTCTCCTCCCACACTACCACTACCTTCTTTGAGGATCCCAGGGGAATGGAGGGGGAGAGGGCTGAGATTTAGTGGGCTTCCCACACTCACAGGATGGGAACTCCAGCCATGCCTCTTGCTACTGTGTAGAAAGGCTGTAATCATCCCATAGGATTGTTTGTTGGGATAATTAAATGGTTCATATGTCAAGGGCTTGGCATAGAGTAAATAGTCAATGAGTTTTAGGCATTATTTGTATTATTACTTGAGCTGTTGGATTATAAAATTATAAATAGATTTCAGTGATTAAGAGGAATTACTTCTGGCACCATTTATTAGAGACAGGTTTGTGCAGAATTGGGCTTCATCCTGGGCATGTGGACCCATCAGAGACTTGATGAATGACTCCAGCTAGAAGTCCAGCTCTTTGCAGAAAGGGAAAGAAGAGTGGTTGGAAGAAGCAAAGGAGATTCATTTGGGTCTGGGATCAAAGCTAAGTACAGAAGAGCAGAGTTACACTGAGAAGGTAGACTGAGCATAGACCGGGGTGGGTGGGGGTGAAGGTTGAATGACAATCTAAAGAGTACAGCCAGGGAAGCCAGAATGGCTCAGTGGGTTAAGCGCTCACTTTGTAGCCCCGGGGACCGAGGATCGAATCCCGGCCCTGACTCTTGAGGATCCATATGCTGAACTGGGGAGCTCCCCCAGTTCAGTTCTCACCGGGGTGAGACCCTGGCCCAGTTCCTGCCCTGTGCAGCCCCACTCCCACCTGTGGGATGAAACTATGTGAAAAACCAATGATGTGCAACTATGGAGACTGTTCTAGGCCCTCCCTTTTTTCTCTGTCTCTATCTCTGTATCTCTCTCCCTGTCAAAAAAAAAACAAACAAACCAATAAAAATAGAAAAAATAAAGAGTACAGCCTCTTGATAGGCAGTGTGCGCATGCAACACAGGTATCACAGAGGAGTTTTGAAAAGGGAGTATCAAAAATCATAACGGTGCTCTGAGGAAATTAACCTGACAGTTAATTAACCTGGGTGATGGGTAAGTATGGGGAGAGAGGAATGAAGGTTAACAGGGAGGGGGCAAGATTTGTGTCTGGGGTCGCTGAACAGGTGTGGTGACTAAAATGGGACACACAGGAAAATAGAATGGAATCTGGAGGCATTGGCTCCTGAGAAAGAAGGAGACTTTAACTATGACTGTTTTGTTCATGCTGGATGGTCTGTTTATTCATTTTTCCATGTGAGATGTTGAATATCAAGGCTGGGAGTGAGTCTCAGACAAGAATCATCTCTTACCTAATAGAAAAGTCAGAGATAAGAGAAATTTAGACCATTTTTTTTGCAAAGCTATAGCGCCATAGCTTTATCCTTTATCTCTACTATAACTGTCCCCTTTTCAGAAAAGTTTGTTATAGCTGATTGAAAGATATCTTACTTAGATGGTTGTCTGTGCAGCTAGAATTTGTGAAAATACTATTTTAAAGAATTATTGAATGCTTGAAATATATGTCCTTTGTTTATCAAATTCTTCTTACTTCCAAGGTACTAGTTCCAAGGAGTCAGGTCTTAGCGCTTTGGTCCTGCCTGGTAACCCCATATCCAGTTATGGTTTTGTACACTTTGGGCTTTGCCTGCACTTCTGATTTAATTGAAACACTGTACCTTCCTAATTGTTCAGCTGAGGCAGTATTATCATTCACTTTGATAACCACCATGCTTCATTGACTTCCTCTTTTTATTTTACATACTCAGGGAACATAGAAAACTAAGCAAATTCCCAATACAAGTTCTTGGAGCCACTGTTTATCACCTGACTTCTATAAAATTATTGCTCTCATACAAATATAAAATAAAAATATAATGGAGAGTTTATTTAACCCATTAATTAATGAAGGACGGTAAAATGTTATACTAACTGGTTGAAAGGAAAATCTCAAGAATAGATATTTATGTAGGTAATCAGAATGCTGAACCAAATTTGTTAATAGATTCATATAGGGCACTTAAATATAATGTTTGAAAGAATCACTTCTAGGGTGGAAGTCAATGGTATCGTTACTACAGAAAATTAATTTGTATTTCTAGGTATAAGAATCATTTGCATTGCCATCGGTTATAAAGTAGCCAGTCAAAGATGATCAAAGGTGTAGACCCCTAAATATTTAGTTCCTCACAAAGGGTCTGCTATGCAGCACTCAACGTTCAGTTGACAGGGCCTTGGTCATCTTTCCCCACTTTAAAGTCTTTCATTATGTTTCTTGACTACTGCATTTTTAATGGAAGTAATAGCCATTAGTTAGGATCAAAACCGAGACATGATGAAGAAAATTCAAACTATTGCTTTTATAAATATCTTGGCTTTATTATAAATACATGCATATATTAAATTATAATTAATTGAAAAAACTAGATATTTATAATCACGTACATTTAGATTGTAGATGTTAGATAATGAATCTCTGTTATTGTAGTTTGCACTCTAATCAGACATCCTCAACAATCTCAGACAAATACAGCCCCCTTAGCCATACATAAACTGTCTCCTTGGTTCAGAGGAACCATGAGAAGTAGCCAGAATACATACGCAGACATTTTAGTAGTAGGCTGTTCTTCAGATGTACCCTTTTAAACAGGATAGAAAACAAGGGACCTGTCCCATTTCAGTCTACTGACACCTTGAATTTAGCCCAATGAGACTAGGCTGACCCTGGGTACCATTTGAAACAGAACAGTTCCGTTGTTGTCTGTCCCATTTCAAATGTTACATCTGCTCAGACTATTTAGTAGTAACGTTGTCGTGGGAGTGTTTAAAACCATGAAATAAAAATAATTACGTAGCTTTAAAATGTCAAAATCCAGTCAAAACGCACAAGCTCATTTCTGTGTCATAACAGCAGCACTGTGGCATGTTCCTCGACCCCTTCTGCCTTCTGGTTTTTAGAGACCACGTGATTTCTCAGGGAGCGTAGGGAAGCCATGGGGAGTCAGGCAAGAGCGTTGAGTCTGTCCTCAGTGGCTGCGTGTAGATGAAACACTGGCCTGGACAGTCATTTTCCTCCCATCCCCCCACCGTGCTGTTCTCTTGTCTTTGCTGGAGGCTTGTGCTTCTTCCATCCTTTCTGTCATTACCTCTCCCTTTCTTCCTCCCACATCCCTCCCTCTTCCTTCTCACTTTGCTTCCACTCCCCCACTTTGGCCCTGCCTCTCCTGCGTTCTCCTCTCTTCTCACTTCCAGCAACCTCCCATTATTTTTCCCTCTTATGAGCTTCAGTCCTCCTTCCTGTTGCCATGTCTAAGCTTTGTTTTCTGAATAAAGACCATCGCCTACTTCTACTACAGTCCCTCTAAGAACAGGGCGTACAGCACAGGACAGACAATGACATTCTAATAAGTATTGAATAACAGCACTGTAGTATCACCAGTGAAATTGCTCCACTTCTTTGCCTACCATTTAAACTGTACAAACATAACAGCAATCTTACGTTTTCCTGAGTCCTGTGTTCTCCCTTTCCCCAAAAGTGGGTAACTGTAATGACTACTCCTCCTACTAACACGAAACATACACAAATTACACCTTCCTAGGTCCTAGCTCTAGGGATGTAATGTTGAAGCAGACACAGCTCATGACCTAACAGAGTTTATATTCTAGTGGGACACACGGACGTAGACCGGTTTTCACTGCTTTGAGTTAATGAGCGTTAGGAGAGAGATAAGCATGGTTGGCTAAGAAAAAACACCAACAGGGCCCAGGAACCCAAACAATCTTTTCTGGAGGATAGATTTGAAGGATTGTTGAGGGAGGGCATTGTTGATAGAGCGATTCCCAGGCATGAAGAAAGGTGAGGAAGGAGGGAATGAGAAAGGGAGAGCAGAGGGCAGATGGGGGCTTTGAGGGAAGGTGGGAAACGTTAGCCAGTGCCAGGTTCTGAAGGGGCTGTAAGCCATGTGAGAACGTGTGCCCTTAGTTCTTACATGACTGAAAGATGTTAAGTATGTGAATTGTACTATCACGATGGTTGCATTTGAAGGAGATTTCCCTGCCAGTGGAGAGGAGAATGTACTGGAGATGAGCACATGGTCAACAAGGAGACCACTGGTGTGATGTGAAGTCAGTAATCCATTGTGGTCTGTGTCTGCTCACACCCACAACCAAGCATTTTCCCTCCTTGCACCGACTTCCAACTTCACTGTCACTGCAGAACAGAATGCCAGTAGTCCAGGCCTCTGGATAATTCAGCTGGTTAGACTCAACACACTCATAGCTCCAACCTTCTTCCTAGAGCCAGGACTGGCTTCATGGATGTAGAACCTGAACAGTTGCATACAGTCCCCATTCTAGAGAAAGAAGCCCCCTCCCCCAACCCCAGGCCCCCTCACTTGATTTAGTGTTCTGTTGTCACCATCTTGAAATCCTTAATTTTTGGATGAGTGGCCTTGCATTTTTTATTTTACACTGAGCCCCGCAAATTATGTATAGGGTCTTGCTTCCACCAATCTATAGATGCTAGTCTTCAGGCAATTCTCTAAACCAGGGGTGTCAAACTGGCAGCCCGCGTGGGCCACTTGCAGCCCCCGAGGTAATTTTTTGTGGCCCACAATGCTCTCAAATAAAATGAAAATAGAAAAAATTGTTATGAAGAAATAGCCTTCCACTAAACCAAGCTTGTCCAAGCCGCGGCCTGCAGACCACATGTACGTAGCCCAGCATGGCTCTAAATGTGGCCCAACGCAGATTCATAAACATTCTTAAAACATGATGAGGTTTTGGGGTTTACTATGGCGACTTTTTTTTTTTTTTTAGCTCATCAACTCTCGTTAGTGTTAGTGTATTTTACGTGTGGCCCAAGACAATTTTTCTTCCAATGTGGCACAGGGAAGCCAAAAGATTAGACACCCTTGCTATAAACCCTAGGGCAAAATCACTTGAAGGCTTTAGTTGTTCCAAGATTAGACACAGAAGGTCAACTGTGTTTCCAAAGACAGGGCTTAGAGGGTCTCACCCTCATCTGGCAAAGAGACTGTTCTGGAGCCTGTATTGCTCGGCCTAGCCAGTGCCTCTGTAGTACGACATGGACTGTGGCCAGAAAATGCTTCCCCGCAGTGGAAGCGCATGACGGTATTCTTGACTTTTGCAGAGTTAAACACTTAGAGGAACTTCAGGAAGAAAGCACTTGATAAAAGGTAAAGTTAGCCGGCCTGTCAGCTCCCCTCTGCTACCCTGCACAGTATGATTTTCATGGTTCTTAGCCTGTTTATTCTCTTCCTTCCAGTGGCCAAAGGACAAGTTTAAACTTCTTATTTCCTCTAGGGAGCCCGGAGAGAGGCAACCGTCACAAATACAGGAAATCATGTGGAGAGGATCTCTTATTTATTACCGGTCCCATATTACTTCCCTTCCTCCAGCCTCCACCCCCACCCCCAGCCACACTGTGTCTCCCAGCTTTTTCCTGCATCACACAGCAGAAGGCAGTTCCCCTCTGCTCCCTAAGGTCTGTGGGAGCCCTGAGGCTCTGAGTCGGGCTTTGTGAAAACCCATTCTCCTAAGGCTGTAGGATTGAATGGGAGGCTCATAAATTTCATCTCACAGAAGAGGGTCTTGGGAAATTTTCAGGACAGGGTTAAATTGCAGGAGCCTGCCAACCACAGAAGAGAAAGGTAGGTCCCTGCCTTATTTTGTTTTGTCTTGTTGAATGTGAATCAAGGTGTTCTGAAAGAGACATGTCTGTCCACCTACGTGGTTTTTCTCATTGGCTGCAAGTTTTCAACCTGTGCTTTGTTAAGATTGACTGACTTCCAGGAAGGTGAGGAAAATTAGTGAGAGAGGAGATCACAATTTGGGTTTTTGAATTTGTACATCTTGGGACAAAGAACTTTAACCAGCATAGTACATGAAGCTGATTATTATATTGTCTTTGGAGGGAAAAATCTCATTAGAAGCTCCATCTTTTGGCTTCTGCATAATGAAAAAGAAGTTTATCACCTGCCTTTTCTTTTCAACAATGTAGACCCCTCCCTTAATTTTCTTTTTTTTAAGTTGTGTTACTTACTATACTTTCTAAGTGTTTCCTTTTGGTTAAAGATATACTCAAGACAGAGGATTTTCTAACAGATATAGAAATAGGTGTTTCTCAATTAGTGGACCTGTGAGTTATAAGTAAATGAACAAGCACTTTGCTCAATATCCAGTGGACTTCCACATTACTTTCCAGAATATTCTATGAAACAATTGCTTTCCCTGAAATTATACGTTAGTGGTGATGACGTATGTCAAGTGATAGTTGAAAAGAATACTTTAATTTACTCTGTTGTGAAAATTGTCTGCAACAATGTTGCTCATGCCTTAGCTATCTGCTCTTTTTGGTCACTACTGGGGCTCCAGATAATGTGTTGACTGAAATCTAGAGAGGGGTCAATGTTTATTCAAATAACTCTACGTATTTCTCTGGAATTTCTTGTCTTTTTTCCCTCTTATGTTTTTACTGTTTCATTTTTTTTTAAGATTTACTTTTATTCTTTGACAGAGAGAGACAGAGAGAAGGGGGAGGACCCAGAACAGTCTCCATAGTTGACATTAGTTTTTCATATAGTTTCACTTCACAGGTGGGCACGGGGCTGCGCAGGGCAGGAACTGGGCCGGGAACCTCCCGCATAGGCTTCGGCAAGATCTGAACTAGGGGCACACCCCAGCTCAGCATGTGGGTCCGCATGGGCTGTGGCCAATCCTCAGGCTCTGGGACTGACAAGCGAGCACTTAACCTGCTGAGCCATCCCAGCTTCCCCAATTGTTTCATTTTTGCCTTCACAATCAGTCTCTTTCTGGGAGAAATATTTTATAGCAACTGGATAAAATATCAGCCACTTTATACCTACTTATTGAATATTGACTATTCTTCCATAATTTATTTAGTTCAGATGCTCAACAGTCCTTGCTACTCATGTATTTTACGTCAAGACAGTCTCCCTCCATTCATCCTGCAATGGGGCTCTTGGGGGGGGTGGGGGGTGGGGATGCAATTCTGACGATGTCACTCACCTCAGTGAACTATTTGCATCACACTCATTGAGTCTTGCTGCCTAAAGGTAGTCTAGGAATCAGCTATAACAAGCACCACTGAAATTCTCCACCCCTTCCTCAGACTTACCAGATCTGCATTTGAACCAGTTCTCTGCACATTACTGTGAGAGGCCCCACCTTAAGAAGGGTGGACTAGATCTTCATGGTCTGCTCCTTTACCAGCCCAGGCTCACCTCTTCTTACCTGACATTCCAGCTGTAGTTACTACCTTCTGCTTCCCAGTACACAGGAGCTCTGCCCCCCGCATCTCCCCCC
>PVKE010051743.1:0-10545 GCA_004027555.1 Craseonycteris thonglongyai | reverse complement strand
CCCTGGTGAACTCTGCCTCGGTAGCCAGGACTCCCACTACTAGGTGGGCTTTGGTGGTTGGCTAATATTATGTTGAGTCAGTGTCCTTCTCAATCGTTTGTAATTTTTAGTTCTTATCCCTCTTGCACTCTAGGTTGAAAATTTCTTGATAGAAGGGGCTGTAACTGTATACCACTATAGTTACGTCATCTAGACCACTGCTTGGTTTGTAGTAGATACTCAAAAAGTATTTGTTGAATGCGTGAATTAACCTTTGCCCACGATGCCACATGTGGAGTCAGTGCTATCAGAGTGACAGTGGCAGAGGCCACACTCCTATTTTGAGATTTTTGGTGGTGTTTTAGGACTATTTCTTGTACCACTATACAGCTTTCTTGTCTTCTACTCCTTACTGTCAGTCCAGCTTTGCAGGTGTTTGTACAGAAAAACGACCTTTCATAGCCACACCAAAGAAAGGGCAGATAACGCTTTATGATGGTTTTGTCCAAGATATACCCACTAAACGAAAATAGAAAATTTAGATTAGTAGCTTAGCCACAGTTGTGATTAGCTTAATAAATATACCTTCTATGAATAAGATATTTATTATGTAAAGAGTGCACAGCCAGAATGTTATTTTCTAGATTCTCTTCTTTTTTTATTATGGTAAAATGTATATAACACAAAAGTTACCATTTTAACCAAACTAGAGTATACATTTCAGTGGCATTATGCACATTCATAATGTTGTACAACCTTCATAGTTTTATATGTCCAGAAATGTTTTTATACCAAATGAAACATTATACCCATTAAGCAGTGATACTCCCCAACCTCCCCTCTTCCTCCCCCTCCTCTTGGCAACTACTAATCTGCTTTCTGTCTCTATGAATTTGCCTATTCTGAATGTTTAATATAAATAGAATTATACAATGTGGGGCCTTTTGTCTCTGGCTTCTTTCACTTAACATAATAGTTTTGAGGTTCATCCTTATGGCATGAATCCGTTCATCTAATTCTCTTTTAACAATAGAAATGCACAGAGTAGGTATATAAAAATCACCATGTCCATTTTGCAGATGATGAAACCAAGGCCCACATGATACAGCTCTTCCTGCATTAATTCTAGAACCAGTTTTAACATGTTTACCTTTGCATGTACAAGTCCACCATTTATTCCTTCGATGACATATACATAAGAACTATGTGAAAAAGGAAGACAGGAGATTTTTCCAGTGCAAGATTTTCCATAAGTAAACCATCTGTTAACATTTAATTTTTTATGCTAGAATATTCCTTTTGAAGGTTAAAGTTATTAACTGATAACGACAAGAATTTAAATTTCAAAGGCACCGAGGACTTAAATCTATCTGGCTTCATTTTTCATTCAAATCTAGTGGTCTCAGTAATACGAATGAGGAAGGGGGCTGTGGGCTTGGAAGCCATCTCTCCCGTTCTTGTGGTGTCATGTGATAAAGGCAAGGTCAAGGTTCTGTTATAACAGTGAGCCCCAAGCGGTGTTGTTCCCTTGGCTTCAGGCTTCTCACCTTTGCAAGTCTGCACTTCTCTATCTGAGGTGGTCTAACCTGTGCATTCCTGCCTGAGTGGACATGTGTCTGCCTCCCACCTGAAGATTTTTCTCAAGCTGTGGAGACTTTTCTGTTCTTGTTCCTGTTCTTTCCACATGTACTTTGTTGGGTAGCATGTGAATTGGTGGCTTCCTTCAAGGGGCTCTGAATCCATGACAGACCAGCCCAGCATGCCCCCTCTGCTGGAGCTCTGGACCCTCCAGCCCCATGGGGTTTGCAGGGCTGGCATTTGCTGAAGGATGTACTCGTATATGAAGTGTTTATATTTGTAAGACCAGATCACTCACTTAAAAGGTAGGCCCTTGACAGTACTTGGCCTCGTTCTCTGCCTGCTAGTTCGGTTTTACCCTTTATTTACCTCCATATCAAATTTAGGCTGGAGGCCTATTTTCTGTGAGCTTTTGTAATAGCCCATTTTGTTCTTTTGCTCAGTAGTGCAGTCGTTCTCTCTTGCCTGCAGCCTGGAGTCCTGATTTTGGCTTTCAAGGGTCTCCCGGTAGCCCTGCCCTCACTGAGCTCATGGTGCTCTCCTTCTCGCCTTCTATTGCAGGTGGGGGCTGTCTGCTCTCTGCCTCCCCCTCATGTAAGAACGGCCAGATGTTTGCCCAGGTTCTGTGTCTAGCCGGAATGCCTTCCTCTCTGATATTCTTAGTCCTTTCGTGATTTTCCTTCTCTTTGAATTTCTACAATCTTAATTTAGAACAGGTTGTATTTTCTTATATAGAAAGAACAGGAGCAATAGCTGAAAAGACTCAAGCTCAAGAAAAGTTTTTGTTCTCTGCAGGACTTGATTTACCACAGTATGCTCCCTGAGGACAAGGCTCAATGGGATTGTGTTGTGTTGTGCTTTCCTACTCTTCTGAGCACAGAAAAGGCACTCAGTCAGTATTTGTGGGAGACTTTTCAGGATGATTTTCATGGAGAAAATACTCTTTTTTTTTTTGCTGGTAAAAATCTCTTCAATAAAGTAATTATGGGTGAATTAACTTGGGGTTCAAGAAGAAAAGAAATATCCTGGTGAATGTCACAACCTGATGCTCTTATTTTGCAGCTTCCAGTGTAATGTAAAAAGAGTAGTACTCAGCCTTTATGACCTAGATTCTGGATGACCCAGAACGTCCCAAGAACGAGGCTGCAAAGACAGCCGTCTCTGCACACATTCTCCAAAAGCCCCACAACCCAGGTCAATCACCAGATGGGTGGTTTGGTCATTCTTCAGACTTCACAGTTCCTTCCTGGAATATTTCCTTTAGGGAAAGATAAGAAACCTTGTCTGAAAATTTTCTCCATCTAAAACTGATCAAAGAGGGGTTAAAAAAAAGTGAAAGCAATTAACTGACTGGAATTCATTTAGGAAAGTAAAAGAAGGGCAATGTCTTGGGTCAGAAGAGAACAAAATGGAGCTGGGCAGAGAGTTATGGCTGCAGGCTGTGTTTATAGAGTCGGGCTTGGCTGCCCTCCACCCATCTGTTCTCTTTCCATGGTGGAGGTGAGGAAGTGGGAAGGTGCCGTGGCCTGAAACCTCTCACCATAGAACAGACTAATTGTTTCAAGATGGTTTCCCCTACATTTGGTGTGCATTTAATTAAAGTTATGTGTGTTTGTCTTAGGAACAACCAGACTAAATAAAATCACTGCTGGGACTGTAGTATTTGAAGAAATACCACCCAGGCATGTATGTAGAGATAGATAGACATATTCTGCATACATAGCCCAGACTTCAGAAACCTGATCTTTTTGGCTTTGAAAGCAAGAACTCGTGCAAGTATTTTTAGATGACTCCGTGGAGCTTAAATATGAAATAGGGGAGACAGTCCTTACATTCTGCAAATCAGTATGATAAGGGGCTTCTCTGGCTGGTGGCTTGTTGCATTTTGTCTCTTCCTGTTTTCTCAAAATAGCAATGTAGTAGATATTTTATACCCACAATGCAGTCTTGGCTACCAAATTAATTTACCTAGAACTACTACATACTTAATGTATAATTGCAGTCAACTTCCCTGCAAAGTCCCATTCCAGGCAAAATCACCCTGTCTTTCATGAAACCTGTTGATGTTTGACAGAGGCATAAACTGAAGGATATAATGCTGTTATAGCATAGCCACTCTGCTTCTTGGTCACATAGATTTTTGAAAGCGATATAACCTCTGTTCCCACTTTGCCAATGTGCCCAAATGTTTGTTTCATTTATCAACCGCTTGAGAAGTGCTCCTTGCATCTAAAATGTTCCAAACTCTACTGTAAGCATATACAGAGGAAGGAGAAAGTGCGGTCCTTGGCTCAAGATGCATAATATCTAGCTGAGAAGGCAAGACCAGTGAAAGTCCAGGAGAATAGTTAAGTGCTAAACTGTAAAATGCTTCCTGACTGAGGGCCAGTGGTAGGTGGACCTTGAAGAATGGATGGCAGAGTTGGGGTGGGTTCAGGGGAAGAGGAAGACCTTGTAGGTATTGGTAAAAATGTGAATAGAGGCCATCTCAAATTGAAAAGAAAAACAATGAAACCATGGTCATTGTTTCCTTTTCTTCTACAAGAGCTTATCAGAGCAGTTCAAGTTCAGGGCCCCACTTGACACTAGATCCATGGTTCTCAACTTACATTCACCCAGATAGCTTTTAAAATTGCTGGGTTGTCACCCTCAGAGATTTCTATGTAATTAGCCTGGGGTGTGGTCTGGACATGGATTTTTTAAAGCACCCAAGTGATTTGGATGATCAGCCCAAACTCTGAACCACTGCTCTGGACACTCCGCTGTGAGACTAGAGGTTTCCTCTCCCAAAGCTTCCCAATAGATTCTACCCTATGGCAACTTATAGGCGGGCTGAGGCCAAGACCCAGGGGGTCCAGATGAACATTTTCTACACACACATATGTGTGTGTATACAGTGCTTGTGCGCAGAATAAAATGAGTGATACATTTAGGCTTAATGTAAATTATGTTAAAGTAACAGAATGCACAAAGTTTTAAAAGGAAAATAGTATTGTATGCTAAAGCTGAATAGACCTTGTTGAAAATTGGTACTTTAGAGGGAAGACTTGTCGCCATAGAAGTGGTGCGAGTGAGTGAGAGTCAATTTGCAAATTAAGAACTGCATTGATAAAATATTGGTGGGATCACAGGCTATTTCATTTTAAAACTGTTTTCAACTCTGGATTAACTATATTGAGGATGCAGGATTTTAGACGCTCACATGGGTCACTGTTGTTCAGGGTTGAGGCAATCTGGCTTTGCCTCTCCCCGAGGCCTCTGGACGTGCCCTCCACTGGCTGGATCTACTCCCGCACACAGAGGTCAAGGGAGCCTGGGAAATGGAGCCATTCTCTGTGATAGAGAGCAGAGCAGGGGTGACGGATGGGTGTGGATCTCAGCACACACAGGCAGTGACCTCCACTCAGTAAAACCCCAGAAGAGAGGGCACCTGGGGCAGGAGGTTCTCACGCCAACAGCAACCAGACAGTTCAAGGGTTGAGGCACACAAGGTCACTTAACACATGCCTGTCCCCTAGCAACGCTGCTGCTTCCTTCCTCACCAGGGTCCCTGAAATTCACGCCTTCCAAAATGCTACCACTACCACCACCCATCCCGTCAAGTCTTACATATCACTCAAGGTCCTGTGTGTTGTCTCTTTCACGAAGACTTTTCTAATTTCCAAAGTTATTCAGTTCGACCTCACTGCTGCCTCTTCAACCATCTGGGATTTGATGGGTCGTAGTTACCTATGTCCTTATCTCATCCCTGTTAATAGACTATCAGGGTTAGATCCCAATCTTACCCAATTAATAAGAAATGAATTGTTTGTTATGAATTGTGTTAGTAGTAAGTTCCGCAGCACTGGGCTAGGGGCTTTTCCATGAATTATTCATTCAATGAACACTGTAGTTCATTCTTTTACCCATTTTAAAGGCCCTGTCAATATCCACTAGGTATTTCTCATCTGATACTCTCAATCACACTGGAGTGCTTTATGAAGAGAAAAGTGTGCCTGAGGAAGACTTGGAAATTAATACAAGTCACCTGTTCTCAGCTGGAGGTGCTAGAGTCTGTGGGGTCTGTGACCACTCTGAAAGACAAAGCATTTGCCCTGGTAGAGATTTTCTTAATGCTCAAGTGCTGTTTCCAGGCCCCACTGATGAAGCCACACAATCAAATTAACCAAACAATGCTCTATGTAAATATCATGGGATTTCTTATCTCTGAGTATGTGATCTTTCATCTGTCTCCTCCTGTCCTCAGGAGATCTCTATCCCCAGAAGTAGCCCTGCTTATTCTTATTGGATTATATTACAAGCATTTAAAGGACAATAATCCTATTTTTACAGACTTTTAATTTTATTTTTTATACCAGCCACTTTTGAACACATTTGAAACACTGAGCAGGAAAAGGCAACCACTGTTTACAGTTCTCCAACTTTTTGCCATGTCAGTTCCCTGCAGAAGCAGTGATGGGTGTCCCCATTGTAGCTGCTTTTGAAATCACTGAAAACCAGGTAGCTTCAGCACTGCTCTGCCTCAGAGGCTTGCTCTCTGGACTGATAGGCTTGATACCCACTGGCAGAGTAGAATTTAGTTTTTCAAGACTTTCATAACTCAAAAGTATTAGAAAGTAAGTACTGCCATGTAATCTGAAATGGGAATCCAGATCCTTCAGGATCAAGGATTGTCCCACTGAAATATTTGGCGTGGGCTAAGCCTCATTTGAGCTCAGTGACCTCATTAAAATGTGAATGTTGCAGCAAATAAATGCCATAAAATAATTGGTAGACTGGCTTGGAAGCCTAGTCTTTTAGAGCTGATGAAGGCTTCATCGGTCATATGGACAGATGAGTAAACTGAGGCCAATGAATTGGAGCAACTTAGGTTTCACATACTGGGGAATGGCAGAGTTGAAACCAAAACCAAAGAATACTGATTTTTATTCATAGTTCTTCCTACCGTGCCAATGGTCCTAAAAATTGAACATGCATCAGAATCACCTCGGGGGGAGGGGAGAGCATGTTAAAATAGTTTGCTGCCCCAGGGCTAGGCAGGAGCCTGAGAATTTGCATTTCTAATAAATCTTCTCCTGATGCTGCTGGTCTGGCGATCATACTTTGAAAAGCTGCTCACTGTATGATACAATGTTGGGAAGCAAAATCAAGCTTATAATAACATAAAGGACTCCGGTCCTCTCTTAAACATTTACATTACAACTTAAGAAAAACATGCTCATGCCAGTTTATGGGTATGCTTTGGTTTAAGAAAATGCAAAATGGAAACTTCAGACTGAAAAAGCAAATTCCAAATGAAAGATTCACCCTAATGGAGACTTCCTAATGCCCAACTGCTGTTTCCAGATCCCATTCACGAAGCAAGAGAGTCCTGAAGCATTCCCACTTGGCTCATCCTCCGTGGGGTTGCTGAGCTCTGAGTATGTGATTTATATCTTGTCTCCTTCCTCCTGTCCCCAGATCTTATCACTTCTGTGTGGTAGGAAAATTGCAGTAGGCAAGACAAAGTCTGTGACCTCATGGAATGAACAGTCTCACAGGGCAGACAAACAATAAGCACGTGCCTCTTTCATGTAATGGCAGGTGTGTTGAAGAAAATCAAGAGGCCCGGAGCCGCTGGGAAAGGAAAGCTTCCCTGAGCAGACTCCTGCATTTGAGCAGATTCCTGAATGGAATGAGGCGCTGAGCCATGCACTTTTCTGGAACTGCTGTCCTGGTGGAGCAACGGCGAGGCAAAGGCCCCTGTGGGGAGGGTGTTCTAGGTGCCCAGTGAATGGAGAGAGCTGGAACATGTGGTCAAATGGGAGCTAGGACTTCCCTGTGGAGAGCTTGTGGGACACAGGGAGGACTTTGAATTAAATCCTCATTCTTAATCCTGAACTTTTCTGACTTGTTTTAATATGATTAAATAATCATGTCTTTTTTTGCCTTGAGAAAGAGGTCTTACAAAAGGAATGCAATTAAAATATAGGTGATTTTAGGCGTTTGGGAAATACTGAAGCTTTCAAGGGATTGTGGAAAACTGGTTATTGTCAGGAAGTATTTCAAAGTTTTACTGACCCTAGTGACCCCTCTCTTGGAAAAAGAAAAGGCGTTTAAAAAGAAAGAAGTGGGGAAGCTGGGATGACTCAGCGGGTTAAGTGATTGCTTTGCAGCCCTGGAGCCCGAGGATCGAATCCCGGCCCCAGCCCATGCGGACCCACGTGCTGAACTGGGGAGTGCCCCCAGTTCAGTTCTTACTGGGACCTATTCGGGAGGCTCCCGGCCCAGTTCCTGCCCTGCGCAGCCCTGTGCCCACCTGTGGAGTGAAACTGTATGGAAAACTAATGTCAACTATGGAGACTGCTCTGGGCTCTCCTCCTTCTCTCTGTCTCTCTCTTTCTGTCAAAAAACAATAAAAATAAATCTTTAAAAATAAACCTTTAAAAAGAAAGAAGGGAGGTGTGGGTACATTCAGGACAAACTGTTCTTAGAGTCAGAGTAGTGAATTCAAGTTCTGATCTTTTACACATTTCCTGACTTCTCTGAGTGTCAGTGTCTTCATCTGTGAAATGAGGATGTTGGACTAGTTTATCCTTCTGGAACCTTCTATTACTCTGGGAATCTGGATGTGGCTAGTCCTGGTAGGGTTTGGTGTATGGTCATTTCTTGTGGATGTGGTGGTTTGCTTGATTTGGGGAGTGCTAATTGGTTGCAGAGGCGATGAAAGGAATTGGAAATGCAATTGTGGTAGCCAGCCTGTTGTTGCATTCTTGACTTAACTCTGCCAGGTCTTTTGCTATCAGGACAAAAAAGAGTTTAATTTGAGTAAAGTTTTCTGTGAATGAACATGCCTAAAAACATCAAAGTCTTCTAAAAGTAGCCTTGTGAGTTCGTATTTCCTCCAACTATGTTTCAGCCGGCAATCAGAGACCAGAAGAATTGTTTGTTATTTACTCTGCAAGATAGAAGGAACTTCCCAAGCCGTCACTCATAGGCTTTTGAATAGCGACAGTTCAAGCCCCCTTTGGGTTAAGAGCCTTGAGAAATATCCCAGCCTTGTCCTGAAGCACGTTTTTTCCAGCAGGTTTGCACAACTTGCTGAGCGGTTTTGTAGGAAATGAAAGCTCTGTTACAGGCTTTGTTTGCTTTGGCTCTTGGATTCCATTCTTGTCCATTCGAGAGTACTGGCAACCCTCCTCTGCCCCAGTGAGAAAGCAGTGCTTGCTTTATGGGCAAATACTTTAATTGTTTTTTTCAGTTTAAGCTTTGTTTTTTAAATAGCAACACAGGCACTAAGTTATATGGTGTAGCGTTTCACAGTTTGCAGAGTGATCTGACAAGCAGGGCAACTGCTCAGCATGGTGGTGAGGGTCCAGTTGTGCGGGCAGAATGCCTGGTTAGAATCCAGGCTCCACTCCTTGTTAGTTCTGGGACTTCGGACAAGTTTCTAAACTCCTTTGTGCCTCCGTTTCTTCTCCTATAAAATGCGGATAACAGTTACCCCTCTCACATGTTTATTAATATGTAACCAACCAGTGCATTGTGTTTCAATAGATAAACGTATGTTATTATTGATGATACTGTTACTCAATTGCCTTAAACATGGCTTAGAAGTGAGGGAACTGAAGTCAAGTACCTCAGCCATGCTGACATAGCAACAAGGCAGCAAACCCAGCCATAGTAGTAAGTACCCGCTCCCCCTCTGCTGGTTCTTCCACTGCCCTTCACACAGCCCCTCTCCCCTCCCCACAGCTGCTGTTTCAGGCTACTGGGGACCTCAGTGGTTGACCTTCTCTTAGGGGTGGGAGGGAGGCAGGGAAAGGGAGAAGGCTGGGGGGTGGGGAGATTGGGAGCTACCAAACTCTTAAGCACAGAAACCTTGGGAACTTTCCAAGTGTCAAAAGTGGAGAAATTCTAAATATCAATAAGCAGCAAAGAGATCAAAGTAGTACTATGTAAATCTTCAGGATGCTCTACTTGTGCCTTTTAGTTACATCTCTGTTGAAAGGGCCAGCTGAGCTTTATAAGCAATGCTTAATGAAACTTAAAACAATGTAGTAGATTCCCTGTTTTTGTGGAAAATATCCATGAGATTGTTTTTAAAGCTAAGGGGATTATGTTTTCGAAAGAGTTTAAACAATGGGTGCCTTGGTAAGAATGATGATGAGGTTCTGAACTTGTCCTGTACTTCAGACTAGCACTGTGCTTCTCACACTTTTATGTCCCTGTGAATCAGCTGGGAAACTTGTAAAATGCCAGCTGATTCAGTAAATGGGGTCAGGGACTCAGAGCCTGCCTTGCTAATGAGCTCCTGGGCCAAGGACCACTCTTTGAGTAGGCACAACATAGGCTATTAGAGTGCTGTCACTTCAACCACACTAGAATCTTGAGAGCCACCCTGCTATATATATTTCCCTGAGCAGTGACAAGTGCCTGTGTCTCGGCCTGGGGTTAGAGGAGTGGATAAAAAGGTTCTATATCCCTTCCTCTCCACTGAATTCTTGACCTGTCTAAATGTAGAGTTAAACCAGTCAAACAAATCTCTCATAAGATATATGGCTATATAGACTCTTGAATGACATTTCTTTTTCTAAAGATTTATTTTATTATTTTTTGACAGAGACAGAGAAAAGGGGGAGGGCCCAGAGCAGTATTCATAGTTGTATGTCATCAGTTTTTGACACAGGTGGGCAGGGCCGCACAGGGTGGGAACTGGGCTGGGGTCCTCCCGCATGGGAAGCACACCCCAGTTCAGCATATGGTCCACATGAGCCAGGGCTGGGGTTTGATCCTCAGTCCCCAGGGCTGCAAAGCAAGTGCTTAACCAGCTAAGCCATCCCAACTTCCCTTGAGTGACATTTCTTATCTTTAAAAGTAAAGGCCACGATTTTAAAGATTTATTTTGATTGATTTTGACGCAGAGAGAGAGAGATACAGAGACAGAGAGAAGGGGGAGGGCCCAGAACAGTCTCCATAGTTGCACATCATTGGTTTTTCCACATAGTT
>PVKE010051742.1:0-10547 GCA_004027555.1 Craseonycteris thonglongyai | reverse complement strand
ATCTTAATTTGCTCTCAGGGAATTTGGAATATTAACTACCTGTATCTTGGTTGTAATTTTTATGGTAATTTAATTTCAGGTTCTAAAGAGTTTATTATTGAATGTATAATGGAAATTTAGAAAGCTTATTAATGGTCTGAATTTATATGAAGTATATGCTATATTTTATTTTACTACTATGTCTTAAGATTTTCATTGCAATGGGTCTTATTGCTAGTTGGAAACTCATATTATTCACAAAGGAAAAATCCTGATAAGGAAATTGGAGCTAGAAGCAGCTCTTGGAATGTACCAAGAATCTGTTGTTGATGCCCATTTTCATGCTAATAAGAAAAGATTAGTTCTTTTCCTCTAGGTGATTTCTTTATTTTCTTAAAAAAGAAACTATTGATTTTTTTATACCATAATTTGGTAGTTTCCATATATGTGGCATATGTCTCTACTGGTTTAACAGTACTGGTTGTCAGTTAGCATTCTAAATTCAATTTATAAAATGTCACTTTTTTTTTTTTCCTTTTTGTCAGCTGAGATAGTAGACCTGAAGCCAGGAGGAAACAGCAAATATTTGAGCATGTAAATACTCTTAAGTGTGTGATAGGTGGAAATGGAAATAATCCACCTCCATATGTAAAAGCATTTTCTTGATTTCTGTGTGCCAGTGAAACGGAGATGAAGATTTTCCTAAGGTGTTGCTCCAAGGTATTAAAATAATTGGGTTAAATATGCATAGAACCTACTAAAATTTTTGCAAATAGCAGGTTACATACTGGACTTTTTTTTTTTTTTTCTGTGGGGGAGGGAACATTTAAGTGGTATCTTTCACAGCAACCAGAACATTGACTTTTAAGGAAATGTAATAAAAATTATAAAGATGTAAAATGAATAGAAAGTTAGGAAAACATGTAATAGTAGCCAGAGGTCACTACAGGGAAAGGAGGCACTGCAAAGATTCTGTGAGGAAATTCCGAAAGAGAAAATAGAAAATGGAAAGGTAACAAGAAATGCCATCCGGTTCTCTTCCTTGGATGTTTTCTTACGGCTTTATTTAGTGGGTGAAAATTCTAGAATGTTCAGAAGTCTCTCTTAGCTCAATATCTTACCAGGATCTTTTCATTTTCTAAAAATGAAATGCTGTCCCCCTGCCTTCTTTAGATGACAGGCACCATGAAGGTCAGGAGAAGAATTTAGGGACCCCACAGACTTGTTTCTGCTTGATACGCAGGAGATGAGATGCCTGAGGTGTCAGCAAACAATGGAGATTTTTATTCCTAACAGGGTAGAAACTTTACCTAGCTTTTCTCCTCTGCACCCTTAAGGAGTAATTGGATTATTTTCACTGAGTCAATAGGGTTTTTGGCGTCACATAACCTCAGTGAAACAAATACGATTGCTTGGTTCTCAGTGTACTCCTGCAGATGGAAACTTTCTGTAACCACGAGGTATGAGAACTCCCTGGGCGCTCGCCTGGAGCCCTCTGCCCTTCTCTGTAAAAAACTCTTTCTGTACTGATGCTCCAGTGGCTGTGGTGGGTCGAATGGCAGTTACATAATCACAGCCTCTTTTTCAGTCCGATTTGGCCTTTATGCAGAGTTGGGAGTGGATTTCTTTTTGGCAGAAACAAGCAAAGAAAAAGCTCTCCAGATTAAAAAAAAAATGGAAACATGAAAAATTAATCTGGATATCTCTGAAATTGGAGAATGGTATTTCATTGGAAAGAATTGGTAGAGGGTATCAGGGTCATTTGTTACATTTGATCTAAGTAAGTAATAGAGGCCCTTTTTTGTGTTGATGCAGCATTTTAAAAGGCATCTGGACATCCTGGGGGCGAAACACTAGACCAGGAATTGGTAGGCCTACTAGTTCTGGTCCCACTATGTTGTTGTCTCAGCCATTCAGCATGCTGATACAAGTCATAGGCCTTCTTCCTTTCTTTCCTTTCTAATCCCTTCAATGAAGGCCCAACAGTCCCCAAGTTCCGAAGCTGCTTGTTCTAAGCAGGGGCAGCGTGAGGATTGGAGAGGCCCACGTTACTGTAATCAAGAAGACACTTAAAAAAGAAAACAAAAAACAAAGAACATCTTTTACACCTGGCTTTATTACTCAGAGAGGCATATTTTATCTACCAATTACTGTTGCATTTGCATTTCGTAACGATGATTTCACATTTATGTTTGAGCCCCCAAGCTAATGGACCCTATGAAGAAAACAGTTTTGTAAACAAAACCGAAGAGAAAGTATGCTTGCGTGCATTGTGGCGGAGAGGTGACCACCCTACTCAGAGGGATATGGATCCTCCCCTCTGTTTTTTGGTTCTTACCCCCCGTGCCCCCTCCCCACCCCACACTTAAGTAGATGCGACATTGAAATTGACCTCCCCACATCTCTGCACGCAGTCTCGATGTCTGTTCTCCCCTCCTTCACTTTCTTAACTTGTGCTCATTTTAGGGTGATTTCGAGATACTGAACACACGGAAGCCTCAGTGTCCCTTACAGATGTAACAGTGGATTTTTTAGAATAAGGGATACACTATTAGGGGAGTGGGCTAGGTGCAGCATGGGAAGTTAGATGCCTTCACAGACTGACAGTTCTCCTAAAGAGTCAGCTACCTCACAGCGTACTAGCAAGGCCACATGGGACATGGAAACTGGGAGGTGGACACTAAGGTGGGCAGAAATGCCACGAACAGCTGTACAGACAATCAGCTCACTTCCACTTTCATAGCTGACTTTACACTTTCAGTTCATCCTCCAATAAATTTTTGTGTAAGCTCCAATCAGAGTAGTAGCAGTCCCAGCTCTTATGTTTATAATAGAACTGGGAGAATTCAGAGCTATGTTTTTCATCATCTGGCATAAACCATTCCCCTGTTAGCCACTTCATTACAGATCCCTAGTGCATAATTTCTGTTAGAGATTTCATCAAGGAAACCCCATCACTGCCTCCCTCTCAAATAGCCTTTTAGATTAGTGAGCTTGGAATGGACCAAAGAGATTTTAAATATCTCACAATTTTGTCAATACAGAAACTGCTGGGAGTGGAACCCAGCTCTCTTGATTGAGATTGCTTCTCCTGTATTCTTCCTCTCTTCTCATTTGTTCTGTTGCCATGATGCTGCTTGAAAGAAAGAAGTAATACCAGGTTGGCCTTGAATTTCCAGGATTTGGAAATGGGCTGTTAGGGTTTGAAAGGCACGTTTACTCTCTGTGTTGTGTGTGCTTACTCTTATTCACTCCTAATCTTGCCCAGTAGCTGGTCCACCTTAAATGTAATGGACCACGTCCTCCCTACAGGATTCTGGAAGAGCTGAAAGATGAGTACTGTGTACTTCCCATAGACTCCTGGATAGGAAGACTTGGGAACCTGGACTCATCTACTCACTGACGGCTCTGGAGAACACCTTAATCTCTCTGGGTTTCTGCTGTCTCGTCTAGAACATGCTTCCTTCTGACTCATGAAATGGTCTAGCCATCTTGTCCATGATGATGGCTCCTAGCATCAACTTTGGAAGAGGAGACCTTTTCAGACCTGCTTTAAGTTCTGAAACATAAAACCTATGAGCTTCGCTGTGTCCAGGGGCCCCAGGAATGTAAAATGTAGTTGGTGGAATTTTTGAACTTTCTTTAGATAGATGACCCCGTTTTGGGCTCAGACAGAAATGGAATTGGATGAGAAGGCAGCCTCGTCCCTGTACCTTTTATGTTGGTCAGAGAAGCAAAGACCCTGTGACCATTAACCCTTAAGTTAGAACAGTGGACAATATAGGGTAACATGGGGGAAATCTATAAGGGGAACGCAGTGTTGTTGTTGAGGAACCTTTGTGGTTTATAGTTCTGAGGGAATAATCAAGAGAAGGCTCTCATGCTCACCATTGTGTGTGTGTGTGTGTGTGTGTGTGTGTGAGAGAGAGAGAGAGAGAGAGAGAGAGAATAGAATAGAATAGAATAGAATAATAAATATCTTGAAAGACCTCGTGAATGGATAAGAGCCAGCAGAAAGCCCTTGGGAAGTTTATTGTTTCTTTGTTTTTTAATCATTGCAAATATGTTTATATTGGAATGGTTCTGGATCCCCCATTTCAGATAAAGGAAATAGGGCATAGTATCAATAAGTAATATTTTATTTCAAAGTTGGTAAGAAATAAATAACTGAGAAAGAAGAAAAGGACATAAAATATTAAAATGACACTGGGCAGGTCACTTAGCAAACTCTGGCTTTGTTTCTGTTAATGTAGAGGAGCTGACTTAAACTGTACAATAAATTCCTGTTCTGTATAGGTCCCAAGTACAGTGAAAGATGTTTTTGACCTTGAAGGAAAATTAGATGTTTTATCATTTTTTTCTTTTAGTTTTTATTCTTTTCCTAAAGGTACATTATATACCAATTGTAGAAAAGAAAGAGAGAGAGAGAGAGAGAGAGAGGGATGCAGGGAGGAAAGAAGGAAGGAAGGAAAGAAAGAAAGAAAGAAAGAAATGTAGAGTGGCGAGGAAAAACCAAGCCAGCATTTCCTGAAATATTTCCATATATATAACCATGATTGTTTCACTGTCACTCATTTGGTGAAGATGTTATTAACTTATCCACGACCAACAGGAACTGTTTCACATTCAAGGTGAAGGAAACAGGTGGTCATATCTTATTATTACTCCAAACTAAATTAAACCTAACTGCAATACATACTTGCCAGATTGACGGGAATTTCAATATCCCTCTCCAGGGATGTCTTCTTCTGTCTCCCCTACCCCAAGATTCCACAGCCCAAAGGTGAAATTCACTGAGATCAGCTTTCAAGCAGGAAGGGCCTTAGTATTTGTGTCTCCTGCTGGTGCCCTGCCCCTTAGCCTTCCTGCAGTGTTGCACACAGGCCTCACCGGCCTGCCTGTCAGTACTTGCCTATTACTTTGTTGCCTCCAGAGTTTAAGCTCCCAGCAAAGAACACCTTGCTCTTTGAACAGAGGCAGCTCATCTGGTTCAGTGCCGCATCCATTTTTTCCTGTCACGTAGAATTTCACTGATGAAATGTGCCAGTTAGCTAATGGTGCACAATTAGGTCATTTTCAGTATTTGTTGTAATTATGTCATGATGAACACCCTATTCCATTGTTTCTTTAGCCTTAACACCCAGGAGTCATGTTGCTGGATCAAAAGATAGATCTATTAGATTTGACCCATTTAGCAAACTTGCATCCTGGAATAGATAGATGCACCAATTGACATTTCCAGTGAGAATGCATGAGTGTGCCCTGCGTTATCACACTTGGTTGGCTGGTGATCTCTGAAAGAAGAAAATAGCTCTGGGTACCACAGTCTCTGAAGGGGAACATATGGCCACATACTCAAGCAAAATTATTGTCAGAGAACTCTAGTTCCTCTGCGTGTTCAGATCCATCTGCTACAGATTTATTATTTTCTTAAGTTATTTTTTTAAAGATAAGTTTGTTTTGAAATGGTTGTGTCAGCCCAGTTGGACTCAGCTGATGGGCTGTTTATCTCATGTTCTCTCTCACCATATTTGAAGACGTGCCCAGATTTCTCTCAGCCTGCTGAGTATTGGTGACCTTTTATTGTTTTTTTCCCCCTATACATATAATTTACGCTGTAAATAAATTTAAGTTCAAGGACTCCTCCAAATTAAAATTTCTCAAAACCCAGCTGTGAATCGAAAACTCAACAGAACTCAAAGCTTGTTGCAGCTGTCCCCCGGGACCTCTTTTTCTGTGGTTTCCTGGTAGTTAGCTTAGGTTAGCCAGTAGGAATTTCTGAGTCTTTGTTGTTTTTTCTGAAGATAACCAGTTATTGTCTACGTTTTGTTCTTTAGCCAGATTCACTTACCTTTCCAATTGTTTCACATTTCCCTTTATTTTATCTTTTCTGTTTGGAAAGTGTTCTAGAATCAATGCCTTTGATTAATTTGAAGGGTGTCCTAAATATTACAAAGCCACATGTTAAAATCTTGTCAGCAGGAGGCCATATGGTTCCTACATGCTCTGAAGACTGAAGAAAACACTTCTTCTGATATTTTGAATCAAACTCCGAGGACTTAAACATATGGTATGAAGATGCTAGGAATGCCATTTTTAACATTAGAACTGTATCGCACAGGATGGCGGACCTATTCCTCTCAAAGGGCTGCCTTAGGAAAGATGGGGCTTCTACCTTGGTCTCCTCATGCGCATATGCAGTGTGCCTGCCCTTGGCGAGTCATTTCATGTCGGGCCCTGGCCCCTCCTGGGTAAAATGAGCTATGACCTTCCCTCGTTGCACAACCTCTTCCCTCTTGAAGGAGGTCCACAGAAGCAGAGAGGGAGGCAGTGAAAATGGAGTCACATGCCAGCAAGGAATCTTACCTCTGGTGTCTGCAGGAACACAATCTATACAGAGGAGACTCTTACACAGAATATTCCCTGAGGACTCAGCCTAGAAAACTCAAAAAAAAAAATTCTTGCTGCATAATACCTAGGACTGTTGGGGAAAATGTAACAGTTACATGTTTTAATGCATAGCAGAGCAAACCAGAAAATAAAATATCAGGAACCCCAACAATGAAGAGGAAACTGACGACCTGAGCTGTCCTGGAGAAAGTGGAGGGAAGGGAGGGAGATGATAAGAGGTGGGGAGTGAGAGCAGGGTTTGGATCTTATCTCCTTAGGAGATAAGTTGAAAGTGAGTCATCGTCTCATAAACTCAACAGACTCAATAACTTTTTAAGTTGCACCTGTACATGTCCTGACAATGCCATGCCACATGGTAAAAAAATTAAAAAAATAAAATTAAAGCCTTAAAAGTAGTACCTAAAGCAGTGGTTCCCAACTTTTTTTCCACTTCTAGACCTTTTTTAAACCCATTTCTATAAATTGCACTACTTGTTTTTAAGACAGCTGTTTTTAAATACTGACACTTTTGCTCAGTGCTTATTTTAATGTAAAATAGAAATGAGGTAATAAGTTAGGAAAGAATAATTACTACACTCAGAGTACAAACCACAGATTTAATTTCACAATATTCATAGCACAGTTAAGTATTGTTATTGATTATTTTTCACGTACCCCTGAATGGCCCAGTGTGTACCCTTGGGGGTACGTGTACCACTGCTTAGGAACTGGTGACCTAAAGTAGGATAGAATTAAGACCATATTCATGTGTATCCTAGGATTGCTATAACAAATAACTGCAAACTAGGTGGCTTAAAATAGCAAAAATCTGTTCTCTCATAGTGCTGGAGGCTACAAGTTCACAATCAAAGAGACTGTGGTATCATGCTCCGTTTGAAGGCCCAGGGAAAAGTCTGTGGCATGTTCCTCCCAGTCCCTGGTGTTGCTGGTAATGCCTGGTGTTCCTCGTCTTGTAAACACCTCCCTCCAATCCAACCTCTGTCATCACATGGCTTCTTTCCTATGTGTCTGTTTCCTTCTATCTTCTCTACTTATCAGAACAACAGTCGTGTTGGATTCAGAGCCTACTCTAACCCATCTTAACTTGATTACATCTGCAGTGGTATACCAAGGAGAGGCAGACCAAAAAGAAAAAAGAAAAAAGGCAGAGTTTTGAACCTACTATCAGACAACATTAAATTGAGTGTAGAACACACTAAATGAGACAAAGAATGGCTAGACTTTTACAGAAGAATGATACCTAGCAAATGCATAAGAACCCAAAACTGAAAGCCTTAATCCACAAAGATATATGTAGCCCAATGTACATGGTGGCCAAGTCATGGAAACAAACTAGTGTCCTCTGATAGATGACTGTATAAAGAAGTTATGGTACAGTTACACAATGGAATACTACTCAGTAATAAGAAAAGATGAAATACAGCAATCTGTGGCAACATGGATGGACCTTGAAAACATCTTATTAAGCAAAATAAGTCAGACTGGAAGAATCAAGAAACATATGACCTGACTTATAGGTGGAATATAAAACTGAAAGTAATAAAAAAACAAAAACTTATCAACACAGTCAATAGTTTAATGGTTACCTGAGAGTAAGGGGAAAGGTGGGTGGAAGCGGCGGGAGGGAGAAGAGTAGGGAGGGGGCATCAACTATATGGTGATGGAAAGTGAACTGATTCTGAGTGGTGAGCACATAATGCAATGCACAGACCATGTAATGTAGAATTGTACATCTGGCAACAATGTAATTGTTACCAACAAATGCCACCCCAATAAATTTAACCAAAAAAAAAAGAAGAAGAAGAAGAAGAAAATCACAGTTCTGTAACCCCTACTGAAAAAAAGATGATTCTGATAAGGGTCACTAAACAACGCTAGAGCCAGTCATAGATTGGTATGGTACTAGAATGGCACTCCACAAAATTCTTTCTGATTGATGTTGTGGAAATTGATTTTTATTATGGAGAAATCTGGGGGTCACCAGATTTCTCACTACACTTATACTTTAATTTAGGTAAAACTGATCTTTTTATGATGCTGAGTCTTTTAACCAACAAGATTTTAACCAACTTATCAAACTGAGCATTAGTATTAGTGGAACAACCTGACATTGTATAATATCCCTCCTGATTTGACCCAATTTGAAGCATATATTTATATAATCACCTAGGAAGTGTTCAGAAAAATAGTTAACCTGAATGTAATTAAGCCTTTGCATCTAACTTTGAAATTTCAGTAAGTGCAGAGATAAACAATTTAACATTATCAGAAAACAATTAGATGAATCTGTAGTGTGGAACATTGTCCAAGATGGTTGACTTAGTCTTGTGAAAAAATTCAGTGTCATGGAGAGAAAAAGAAAAGAAAAGAAAAGGAGCCATGGGAAACATTTTAGAATTAAAATACTGTAGAAAAATAGTAACAACCAGATATCATACATAAGTCATGACTAGATTCTGGAAAAATGAATGAATTTAAAAGCTGATTTGAGGACAGTTAAGCATATCATGTATGGATGAGATACTGGATGATACTAAGAAATAATTATTTTTTAAAGTGTGGTGTGGGTATGGTTATTTGAGACAATGTACTTATTCTTAGGAGATGCTTAGTGAAATATTTGCAGATCATGTGTCATTGAGTCATCATTTGCTTTCCCCTGGTTAAGTAAAAATTTGTGTGAGATGTATATATACATGTAAAGCAAATATGCAAATTTGTTAATTTTAAAAACTAAGGTGAGTATATGAGTTACATAAGTATATAAGACAAGTAACAAAACAATGGAGGAGAAATCAAGTTGGACTTTCTTTACTTTCGCAATGACGACTAATATGGGGAAGCTGCTAATACATTTGACCATATTAGGTTTAAGGACACATATACAAATATTTCTATAAGTGATAAAGGCATTTGGCACAATTTAATATTCATTCATTGCAGTAATTTTCAATAGGACTAGATTAGTTCTCCCTTAACCTTCCTCAGTCCCACAAACCAGCATCATGCCAAAACATTAAAATATGTCCGCTAGAGTCAGGAACAAGACTATCCCCTAGTTTTCTGGATGTATTCTGTCCTGACATAGTTCAACAAGAGAAAAAAAACCCAAGAATATAGAAATTGAAAGACACTAAAATCATCACTGTTATCAGATAATGTGATTGTATATCAAGAAAATTGTATGGAATCGGATGAAGAAAACATGACAAACAATGTCATGGGGTCAAATGGAAAAACACAACAGACAAACATACAGAAATAGGTTACATAGATACGAAAAACAACCAGTTAGAAGATATAGTGGAAGACCTCATGTGCAGAAGCAATCATAAAAGATAAAAGTGACTAAAGATACAATTTCTTATCTTAATTTAAAAACACAAAGTAAATTTTTTTCTAGAAGACATAAGAAATAGAAAGACATACCATATTTTGTATTTTGTTTTCTGGGTTTTTTTTTGTTGTTGTTGTTGTTGTTTTGATGCCAAGACTCAGCATCATAAAAAGATTGGTTTTACCTAAATTAAACTATAAATATAATGTGATACTTGTAAAAAAAATACTATTTTGGACAAAATAAGCTTATTAGAAATTATGTGAAGAAAAAAAGTATAGCCTGGGAAAATATGAAGAAGAGTCATAAGGAAAACTAGCCCTGACAGATAGTAAAACACATTTAAAAATCTTCAGTATTTAAAACAATGTGTTAGTGGTTTATGAAGAGTCACATCATTAATGAGTCCATAGACTCAGTGCATATGGGAATTAAATATAAGATACACGTGGCATTTCAAATCAGTGAAGACAGAACGGATCATTCCATAAATGTTATTGGAACAAATGGATAGCTCTGTTGGAAAAATGTTGGTCTCATGGCATATATCTTATACCAGGACAAATTACAAATGGAATAAAGATTTAAATGCTTTAAATGAAATCACGAAGATACCTACAGAAGATGGCGGCATGAGAGGAGAACCCAGACATCTACCTGGGAAGGGACTTACAAACAAAAAGGAACCCACAGGGGAAACCCTGAGAATCACCCTCAACTGAGAGAACCACACAACGCAGAACAACACACAAAGGTTAGAGGAAAAAGGGGGGAGCGGGAGAGGGAGGGAGAAGGAGCAGTTTGGGGACAGGAACGGAGC
>PVKE010051741.1:0-10542 GCA_004027555.1 Craseonycteris thonglongyai | reverse complement strand
CTCCTCCCTCCTCTCCAGGTAAACACCAAACCATTGAGTGTGTCCATGATGCTGGTGCCCTCTCCCACCACCCCTCCCTCTTACAATGCTTCTTAAATATATACCTTGATGTCTTTTATCATTTTTGGAAAATGGTTGCCATTATCTTCTCAAATGTTAAAAAAACCCCCTTTTCTCCTCTATTTCTGAGACTAATTATGTAGTGTCTTTTTAAAATTTTTTTTTAATTTACTACCTCTGTATATTGAGTGTTCTCAGTCCCATTTCTTTGTAGAAATTCTTCCCTGGGCTTTCATATTCATCCTGAATTGACTTTTATTTTTTTCATTTGTCTACATATAATTTCTGTTCTGGTAAGAATTTCTCTTTCTGTTTTTGAGTGGCTAATTTATTATTTTTAGATGGATCATCTTATCAATGCTAAGATTTGGAAGGGAAGGGGGAAATTGCTAAATGTGCTTAGTTATACAATCACGAAACTGGAAATACACACCAATTTCCTAATGCATTTGCAGTGTATGAAAATTCTATTACCCTTGTCTAGTAGAGCTGAAAGTAATGAAAAAAAAAAAAAGACAAAATATTTTCTAATCCCAACAAGGATTTTCTGTTGAGTCGTAAAGAATAAGTATGACTGGCATATTATACATACTTTAGACAATGGCTACACATTGGTGTAGTATCTTTTTTCTAGTATGTCTTAAAGTTTATACACTACACACTTCATTTTCACAATCCATTGAAATAGATAATATTATATTTATTTATAAATAAATAACAGGTTCATTTCAAATGGCTTATACAGAGTGGCTGCTTAAAAGAAATAAATTTAAATCCAGTTCCCAGACTTTTAAGCCCAGTGATTTCTCTATTCTACTAATAAGTGTAGATTGTTATAAAAAACTTAAAAGAAAAGGATGTTTAGGTTAAAATGACTTAAGAGAAGATAAAGAAAAGCACTCAAGAATCCCTTGAAATATTGATATCTAATATGAATATAGAAGAACACAGATGTAGGAAGTGAAATTAAAGTTGTTATGCCCTTGAGAGGCTTTGTTTAAAGCTATGCAGGGACTTATGTTGAAACCAATTCAGAAGCTACAAGCTGACATTCTTTTTCTAGATCCCATCATGAATCTGGACTCTAAAATTTTATTTTGTGTCAGAAAAAAAGATCAAAGATCTCATAATTGGATTTAAAGCCATAAACAGCTTGTAAAAAATCATTGAATATTTTTCTTCTCCTTCACTGTGCTGAATGTTGCCGGCTCTGAGTAAATTTTAGAATGGAATTCTTCAGTTTAAATTGTAGACTACTCCAGGGAAGAAGTTGGGAATATGGAATCTTTGTCATTTCCTGAGGAAGTACCTTTTATAATTTGGTTACTGCTTATTCCTGTCTTTTCTCTGTAACCAGGATATGAGGTTTAGAAATACAGATAAAAGAACATCTCTAGGTATATAGCTTCCATATCTATTAGAGAGGTACTAATTATATAATTTGCTTTCAAAAACTGAAAAGTAGACTGTTTCTAAAAAATGAGACTTAGGTTTAAAAGTCTTAGCTAAATTGAGAGAAGGAAGAATTAGATTTTTATAGTTTTTAAAGGATGATTCACAGACAAGCACTCATCATAGTTAGTTGGAGCAATTAATTCAGAGACATTGGAGGAAATGGTCTATCTGCTGAAAGTGGGCAAGAGAATTCTATGACATGGTAAAATTAGTATATACATATACATATACATATACATATACATATACATATACATATACGTATATATATATATACACACACACATACATATACATATATATATACACATACACATACATATATATTCTTTGTGATATAAATGAAATTTAACTTAAGTTACTTAGGGAAGAGTAAGGAGAATATCATAAGGATTCAAGAAGGAGATATGGTAAGGCTGAGAAGAGCTCAGAGGTACTAGAGTGAGTATACGATTTTCAGTTCATGGAACTTCTGGGATCCTTTTTTTAGGTCATCACACCTGTTATATAATAGGTATAATGTAGCCATATTCCAAATACTTACTGTGCTTATACCTTGTTTCTGCTCCTCTATAACTTCAATGTACACATAGCCCATTGTGGACTCTCTGGCTCCTTGATATAATAGCCTTTCTAGTCTACCCTCCAGAACTAAATGGCAAATCATTTCTGTATTTTTAACTTCAAACTCCCGAAGAGTCTACGATTAGTCCAGCTTGTTGAATTCCAGTTGTTTGGATCAGGCTTGTGATTAGCTTTCTTTGGCTCAGGAGTCTAGCCTCTGTTCAAATGTCCAAGCAATAGAATCATACTGTGTAAAATCTATAGGTGGCAGAGTACCAAAGTAAGTGGTTTCACATCGAAGGTGGGGTCAGCGGGAGAATCAGCGGAGTAGGGAAGTTTTGGCAGTCCTAGTACATGTTTAAAGATTTATTTTTATTGTTTTTGACAGAGAGACAGATACAGAGACAGAGACAGAGAGAAAGGGGAGGGTCCAGAACAGCCTCCATAGTTGCACATCATTCGTTTTTCCACATAGTTTCATTCCACAGGTGGGAGTGGGGCTGCATAGGGCAGGAACTGGGCCAGGGTCTTCACCCCAGTGAAAAGTGAACTGGGGGCACTCCCTAGTTCAGCATATAGGTCTACATGGGCAGAGCTGGGATTTGATCCTTGGTCCCCAGGGTTGCAAAGTGAGCACTTAACCCACTGAGCCATCCTGGCTTCCCCTAGTATAGTTTAATGGAACTGAAATTTGAACAAGGCAATTTGACTCCCATATCTATTTTCCTAAAAACCAGGGGTGTCAAACTGGCGACCCATGGGCTGCATGCGGCCCCCGAGGTAATTTTTTTGTAGCCCACAATGCTCTGAAATAAAATGAAAATAGAAAAAATTGTTATGAAGATAATAGCGCTTAGGGGAGATCGAGGCAATACAGTACACACAATTCCCTCGTTAACCCTTTAACTACTGAAGATGAGTATACATGTGGCCCAGTGCCTTTCCTGGGGGCCTGTGGGCATGTATAAACGTGCTGACTCAGTTCCAGCGATGTTTGTAAATGTGATGTGGACCGCGTGAATCTTGCCTGTTGCACCAAATGGCCCGTGTTTTAATTGAGTTTGACACCCCTGCTAAAAACCATATGTTTCATACTCATATACTAAACCCTGCAGTAGGAATGGGGAGGTTATGGTAAGAAAACCAGACAGGGTTTCTGATCTCTGAGGGTTATACTGTAGCAGGGAAACATATTAATCAAATAATTAACATTATGAATGTATAATTACAAACTGAAATTATTACACTAGAGAAAAAAGGGACAAATGGTTTATGAGAGAGAATAGGAGACTGACTAAACAGGTAGGTTGGGGAAGGCTTCCTGGAGGAAGTGACATAAGCTGAGATCTAAAGAATAAATAGAAATCAATTAGGTGAAGGGAAAATACACATTCTAAACAGAGGGGATAGCATGTGAAAAGGCCTTGGTGTGGGCACCATGATATTCAAGGAACTGGAAAGAATATCTTGTGGCTGCAGCTCAGAGATTGGGTGGGAGGGGTCAACGGCCAAGGACTGTCAAGTATGCTAAGTATTTTAATCTTTGTTTGAAGGACAGCACCAGTCTCAAAGTGCTTTAGGCAGGGGGTGACATAATCAGATTTATATTTTGAAAAGATTATTCTGTCTGAAGTGGGGAGAGCATACTGAGAGGAGGCCAGAGGGAATGTGGGGTGGACTTCTCTTCTGGTAGATTTCTGCTGAAGCCAAGTAAGAAATAATGCTAACTTGGTCTTAGGTGGTGTCAATAGCGGTAGAAAGACCTCAATAAATTCAAGAGACGTTTAAGAAGTAAATTTCGAAACACTGATGGGCTACTAAGTTCTCTATGGACTGAGATCCATGGAAATCATGAGGCCAACCTTGGACATGATGAGTTTGACATCTAGGTGGAGATTTGAGTAGACACTTGGCTATTGGTTGTGGAACCAGAGTCATTGCAATAGAAATTTCATTAAGTTATGGATGTGGATAAAATTGCTTAGGGAAAAAAAACAAAGTGAAAAGGGAGTGTGAAGAGAACCATTTCATGGTTGGGCAAAGAATGATGAGCCAGCAAAGAAACGATAGAGTTATCTTGACTAGCATGTTTATTAGAATAGAACTTCCAGCAACCTCTGAGGGCATATAGAAAGTTGATAATGGTCAATTTATTGTGATTCCTATCTGCTCTATGGTGTGAACCTGCAAAAAGCACTTATTTGTTTGGATGCAGAGACAGGGAAAGCTGGTGGTAGGGACAATGCAAGATTAGGTGATTTTTTTTTTTAATTGTCAAATTTATTGGGGTGACATTGGATGGTAACAATAACATAGTTTCCAGGTGTACAATTCTACATTACATCGTCTATGCATTATATTCTGTGCTCACCACCCAGAGTCAGTTCTCTCTCCATCACATGTATTTGATGCCTCCTTTCTGCTCCTCCCCCTGACTCCTTTGCTCTCCCACCCACCTTCCCCTTTACCTTCAGGTAACCACTAAACTATTGACTGTGTCCATGAATTTTTGCTTCTTTGTAACTTTTAGTTTTATATTACACCTATGAATGAGGTCATATGTTTCTTGATTCTTTCAGTCTGAGTTATTTTACTTAATAAGATTGTTTTAAGTTCCATTCATGTTGTAAAAAATGGCTGCATTTCATCTTTTCTTATTGCTGAGTAGTATTCCATTGTGTAAATGTACCACAACTTCTCTATCAGGGGACACTGGTGGTTTCCATGACTTGGCCCCCGTGAACAGCACTGCAGTGAACATTGGGGTGCATATATCTTTGCGAATTAAAGTTTTCAAGTTTCTTGTGTAGATACCCAGAAGAGGGATTGCTGGATCATATGGTAATTCCATTCCTAAATTTTTGAGGAATAGTCATACAGGCTTCCATAGCGGTTATTACATTCCCACTAGCAGTATACAAGGGTACCTTTTTCTCCACAGCCTCTCCAGCACCGGTTGAAAATTTGGCTCCACTCCCTCCTGGCTTGCAGAGTTTCTGTTGAGAAGTCTGATGACATCCTAATAGGTTTTCCTTTGAAAGTTATATTTATATATTTCCCTGGCAGTCTTTAGGATTCTTTCTTTGTCTTTGTTTTTTGTCCTCTTCAGAACAATGTGCCTTGGTGAAGATCTGCTAGGGCTCCTGTTTTCCTCTTTAATTTGGGATTCCGTTTCTTTCCATAGGTTAGGAAAGTTTTCATCTACTCTCTGCTTTTAAAAGGCTCTGAGAAAATTTAAACTCACTTTCTTCTGGTACCCCAATTATTCTAATGTTGCTATTTCTAATGGAGTCAGATAGTTCTTGTAGAGCTCTTTCATTTCTCTTGACTTTCAGATTCCTTTTTTTTCTCCATATGTGAAATGTCCATGTTTCTATCTTTGATGTCCCTAATTCTTTCCTCCAGCTGGTCAGCCCTGTTTCCCATGCTGGTTAGTTCTTTTCTCAATTCTTCTATTATGCCTTTCATTTCTAGGAGTTCCTTTTGGTTCTGCTTTAACTTCTCAATTTTGTTGGTAAAGCATACAGTTTGATGAGAAATTTTCTTATTGAGGTTGTTTAACAGTGTCGGGGTACTTTGCCAGCATTTTTTGAGCTCTGTGAATGTCTTGAGAATTGTAGCCCTGAATTCTGTTTTACTTAGAATATATGCTTCCAAATTTGTAAGTTCCTTTTCTAAAGATTTTTTATTTTTATTTGGAGTGGCTTTAGATCTTGAGGTGTTGATTGTATTTGATGTTTTTGTTTTCACCTTATGCATGAGTATGTTTTCCCTCTGGGGGCTTTCCTAGAAGATAGGCTTTTCTCTCTCTCTCTATTTTTTTTTGAACCCAAGTTTCTTAGGCTTGATGCTTCCCCTCTTTGGGAAAGTGAGATGGGTTGTGTTGTGGTATGTCTCTGATATCACTGTCGTAAAAGGCTGGCTGCTGCACCCATGTTTTGCAGACTTCTTGGGCTCTCCTGTCTGTTGCAGGGTTGGGATTAGTTGGGAATAGCCTAGGTTTGTAGTTTCAGTTGGCCTTTTTCTTCTCGCAGTATGACAGGTAGCAGATGGGGCTCAGTAGAGGGGTAATAAGTGTTGGGAGAGCGTTATGGGAAGCAGTCATTTTCTTGTCCTGGGGTAGTACTCCTGGGTACTGGCTTAGCTGCAAGAAGGCTGGCTGGGTGCTGGGCATGCAGTTACAGCCGAGATATGGACACTGATTCCGTCATGGGCAGGGAAGCCAGTCCGCCAAAATGGAGGTGCGCTGCTCAGTCTTTCTCCTTCTTCCCTGCCTGCGCCCACTTCACTTCTAGGGCTGCGCTTTGAGTTTGAAAACCAGTGGGCCTGGGAAGCAGCTTCCCTCCGACCGATTCACAGTCAGATGAGCTCTGCCACATCTGTAGGCCAGTGACTCTGCCCGCGCTGAGCTATGGCTGGCGCCCTGTTCGTTCTCTGCCTGGAGTAGCGCCCCTGCTCTGTGGTCTCTCTTCCACCTCAGACGCGGTGATTCACATGGGGCACAGCTTGCTGCCACCTGGGTTCAGATTTTAAACTGTGCATAGTCTCATGGGGCTTCCATTCTCATAGGGTCTCGGCTTCTAGCCAGCCCCGGATCTAGTTTCCCTTTGACTAGAGTCCCCTAATCCATCTTTTCTGCCACCTCCGGATGGTGTTTCACAGCCCTGTCTCTGCACTGCCCTGCCCCTCCTCTCCCAGTCACCCCCTTTTCTTTAACCTTCAGGTGTTGTCTTGCATGTGTGACTCTCTGAACCAAGGCTGTGTTTCTCGGGATTTCCCCTGTGGAGTCCTCTTTGTCCGGATGTCCCTTCCCAGGTAGGTTTCAGGGTTGTCCTCCCACGCCGCCATCTTCTGATTCCTAGTTAGGTTTTCTTAGGTATAGGAAGTGAAAAAAACAGAGGGCCAGGTAGCTAAAGTATACATCATATACATCATACATAAATTTATTTTCATATAGGAAAGGATTTTATTTTAAATCTGAGAAACATTTTATGCATAAATATTTGTTCCTATTTCAAATATGAATTTTGGATAAATTTCTGTAAGTAGGATTAAAAGAAAGACAAACTTTCAAGCTATTAAATGGCTTGGAAATCTATTTAAAAACAGATTGGCCTAGTCTTGTTTGCACTGGGGCAGTGGGTGTTCGAATTTTTATTCTTTGCATTTTGACATGCAAAATGAATGTACGATTCTCGAAATTGTTGTTTTTGTTAGTCTCTTGCAACTATGTTTTTTTTTTGAGTAATTGTCTTTGGTATGTAAATAAAAATTAATTTTAGATTGTCATTAAGACTAAAAAGGATTATTTGTGCAACACAGAGCTGCAGTCCAGGAGAAACAGATTAAGGTAGCAAACTAATTGTGTTCCACTGAGCCAGAAGAGAGGCTATCTTATATAGCAAAAGTTCTCACCCAGTTTCTCAGTTAGGTCTATTTTATGTAATTGAGGTATTCAAATTATGAAGTTTTGATTGGACAAGGAAGGCCTCAGTCTGTTGGTAGAAAGAAGAAACCAGGGTTTCCCTATACTGGTTGACTAGATGGTGTAAACAAGCAACAAGTGGGCACAGTGTAGGAAGCCAAGAGTGCAGTCTGAGGTATACAGAGTTTGAGTGAAGCTCTTGTCAGTAAACAGCCACTACGTTATTATTATTTATAAAATTTGGGCTCTCAGTTGACCTTGGGAGTTCATCTGAGCAGATAAATTTCTTCTCAGGGTTCATATCATATGAATCTTTCTTCACTGGGTCCACAGGTACATGCTCATGAATATGAGAATGTTTTTCCATTGACGGCGCATTAATGAAAATATGTTTGGTTATTGAATCCTTGAGTCATACTTATGGTTTCTCCTCTCAGACTTACTAAGCATATAATTCCATTTTATTCTAAATTTTAATGATATGCTCAAAGAAAAAGGACATGCAAAGGTCCCTAGGTGAAGAATGTTTGGAAAGAAACCCAATGTTGCCAGAGTGGGGATATATATATATATATATATATATATATATATATATATATATATATATATATATATAGAGAGAGAGAGAGAGAGAGAGAGAGAGAGAGAGCGAGAGAGAGAGAGACCACCTAGAGTTGAAGTCAAACAGATAGTATGGAATCCACACATAACAGAGTCCTGTCAGCCAGTGTGAGGACTCTGTATTTTATTTTTATTTTGAGTGAGTTGAGAACCAGTGGATGATTTTTAATAAGAGAGTGATGTATTCTGACTTACACTGTAAGGAGATCATACCATTGGGGATGGCACTTACTGGGTAGAATGGAAACAGAGGTCTGGTCAGTTACTGGTTCTCAGGTAGTTCAAGGACAAAAGTGGTATCAAAGCAGGTATGGGATGAGGATTTTGAAGAGATATTTAGTAAGCCCTCACAGATATATTGCTCTTTTTATAGTGATTTTAAAATTGAGAGGCCTGAAGAGGATGCTGTAGCTATTGTCCCATCAGCTTTAATGCCTAGGATATTGAAGGCAGGAAGGGTCTTGAACTAGTGGGCATATAGCTGCTTTTCCCTGGTCAGAATGAGGAAGTGTGTGTGTGTGTGTGTGTGTGTGTGTGTGTGTGTGTGTTCTTGGCTTCTTTTGCTTAATTCCCTCTAAGGGTCTTCTCTGAGGATAAGTATCCAGCAGATACTGAAGAATTCTGAGTCTTGGTCAATTTCTGCCCATTTTTCTCCCAGGGCATGTGAGAGAGATTTCCAGAACAGATTTTTGGTCTTTCTTATGTTCAAATAATAGCACCCTAATCACTTCATGATTCTGATTAGATATCATTTATCTACATTATAAATGTTCTTGAATTTTTCATTGGTCACAATTCTTATTTAAGTTCTTTCTCTGAATTGTTAATGAATATATTTTTTTGGCTGCTATAAGTCCTACACTTAAAATCTTACCTTCTATACAACTCAATCTTTAGCTTATTTAGAAATTCCAATACTTTTTTTAAGTTTGTTTATTTAAATAGACACAGTAAAGTTCATTAATTTATTTATTAATTCATCAGAAAATATATATTGAGCACTCCATTTGAATAAAAAAAACTTTACATTTTTATCAGCATGAACCATGCCCTGCTTTAGGTAAGGGAGGTGCAGTGAAGAATGAACGAATATTAGAACTTTTCCAGAAATTAGGTTTTGAGGGACAATAGTATAAATAACTATGGTGAGGTAAGGGGTAGACATAGAGAATTTGAAGAGTGAAGATGGTGTCATAGAAGAAGGGAAAATATTGGAAGGACAAATGATGACACCAAAAAGTAACTCTGTTCTACAAACTGTCTCACATATAACAGACATTCAAAAATTATTTCTTAAATAGACAAATTAATTTTGTTATGAATTGGTTCTTCTCCACAAATGCACCCCAATACAAGGCTTATCATTGCTTCCCAATTCCACTGAAAGTACATATGGTGCATGCATTTGGTGGCACTGAGAATACTTAAGGAGCCTCTCTCCTGAGTGCCTTTGAATATCATGGTTAAAGATAAATTAAAAAAAATGAGATTGAGAAGATTCTTTTATTTTTTAATTGTTAAATTTAATAGGGTGACATTGGTTGATAAAAATTACATTGTTTTCTGGTGTACAATTCTACATTATATTGTCTATACATTGCATTATGTGTTCACAACTCAGAATCAGCTCACTTTCCATCACCATATGTTTGATTCGCCCTTCCTATTCGACCCCCAGCTCTCTCACCCACCTCCTCCCTTACCCTCAGGTAACCACTAAACTATTGACAGTGTCCATGAGTTTTTATTTCTTTGTTACTTTAAGTTTTATATTCCACCTATGAGTGAGGTCATATGTTTCTTGATTCTTTCAGTCTGACTTACTTCGCTTAATAAGATGGTTTCAAAGTCCATCCTTGTTGTCACAAATGGCTATTTTCATCTTTTCTTATTGCTGAGTAGTATTCTATTGTGTAAATGTACCACAATTTCTTTATCCAGTCATCTATCAGGGGACACTTTGGTTGTTTCCACAACTTGGCCACTGTGAACAATGCTGTGATGAAAATTTGGGGTACATGTATCTTTGTGGATTAAGGTTTTCAGTTTTTTTTGGTAGATGCCCAGGAGAGGGATCGCTGGGTCATATGGCAATTCCATTCCTAATTTTTTGAGGAATCTCCATATTGCCTTCCACAGTGGTTGTACCAATTTACATTCCCACTAGCAGTATGTGAGGGTTCCATTTTCTCCACAGCCTCTCCAGCACTTGTTATTCTTTGTCTTGTTGATTATAGCCATTCTAACAGGTATGAGGTGGTATCTCATTGTGGTTTTAATTTGCATTTCCCTAATAGCTAGTGATTTTGAGCATTTTTTTTATGTATCCATTGGCTGTTTGTATGTCTTCATGGGACAAGTGTCTGTTTAGGTCTTCTGCTCATTTTTTAATTGGATTGTTTTTTTTTTTGTTGTTG
>PVKE010051740.1:0-10546 GCA_004027555.1 Craseonycteris thonglongyai | reverse complement strand
TGCCTTCATTTCATTACTTTCATGGAAAATAAGATGATAACATACTGGTATATGTCTATAAAAAGGATATGCATTTATTCAGAGATGCAAGGATTGTGGGCTGTAAAGCAGCTATAATCTATATCTCAAATTTTACAGAGAATAATTTTTGCTATTAAGTAATTTTATTACATTTTGTTCTTAAAGGGAAGAGGGTTATGAAATTTACTGGACAAACCATTTATTGTAATATCATGTAAACCTGGACACACTATTCGTTACTGCTTTAAACTTCTGTTAAACATAAGAGATGATAGAATTATAGCCTTGAATCACAAATCTGCACATAGATACATACAGATATAAAGTTTTCTGAAAGCCTGATCTTTGTCATGTCCAGGTACCTGCTTAGTTTTTCTGAAAACTAGGATATATGAGTAGTTCTAAAGTTATTCTGTCACCATCTGTACAGTTAGCCTTATTTGAACAGATATGTAGATACTTTTGAGGCATACATTAGGGTAATAAAAACTTGCAAAAATTTTAATAAGATTCACATATCTAATTAAGTGTTGTTGTAGACTGTGCTGTCAGAAGTAGTTTTCTAAGCCTAGGTTTGTAACACCTTCTTGTGACTCTGTTTTGCTCCTTCACACACTTTGCATAATTATGTGTGTTGAGAATACTGAAAATATGTATAGACTTCATCATTTTAGAAATAAATCTCCTCTACAGAAGTTAAAAAATAGTGTGAAAGACCTTTATTACTAAGGTTTCAATCTATTTATGAACTTTAAAAACTGAAAAACTATATACTATAAACAAACAAATAAAAAATCATAGCCATAAACATAGATTTCATATTCTGTTTCAAAATATGCTGTGGAGGCTTAATTTTTTTGTGCAATAGTACAGATAAATGCAAAAGGATTTCAAGACATACAAGGAGGAATAATAATATTCTCCTTATTAAAAAATATTTTTATTAGAATATTTTCTATAGAAATATTGACTTTTCTTCTAAGATTAAGAAATAGGGATTAGAGTGAGGATTGCCTAAAAACTTGAAAATAGAATATATATTTCTTCCCAAGTATAGGATAGAAATAAGCCCTCCATTATATAATGTAGTTTTACTTTAGAGGCAAATCAAGTGAAATTTCCTAAAAAACAAACTGATTCTTATATAAAGAAGTCTAAAAAATATATTTTTGACTAAGGTTTCTACTTCCTTAATGGACGTGTTCCTTTAGCATGCTACCTTGGTAGTAGTTTCAAGGGTTAAACATTCAGATATTTCTATCTGACTTTCAAATGTGGACCTTCCCTGTTTCATAGATTCGATTAACAAGACAGTGATTTCCTTGCTCCTCTCCTTCCCAAATACAAACTTTGTCCAAGACTTTTTAAGTGATTTTTAATTCATCAGACTCATCTCCAAATATTACACTAGCTTTACCTTTCTATATATGTCTTTTCTTGGGGTGCTGCACATTCTCTTAAGGGCAAAGAGGCAGAATGCTATGGAATCACTAAGCATTTTTAATTCTACCATGTTGTGTTTAACTTTCACTTTTCATTAAGCATCAAAACTGTGAGAATTAAATGTCTGATTCTGATGTTTCAATTAAAAATGACAGTTATATTTGGCAAAACAACAGTAAAAAATAATAGAAAAATAATATATTCTTTAACATTAGAACCCTGAAGAGGATGTGAGTGAAAAGATCCCAAAATAAATATACCAAGAATATTTAATAAAATTCAAATAATTTCTTGAAATTAGACTTTCGAAAAATAAAAATAAGACTTGTGTTTAATGATCTAGGAAGAAAAAGATATAAGGATTTGTCATTTAGGTCATGCATTCAATTATTTTTTAAGACATTTGTATTATAAATCTGTTATAACCTTGTGATAAACTGTGTATTAAAAATAATTTAGGACTCTTTGTTTTCTTATATGTAGTGTGTCTTCATTCCACCATGTCCTTAAATAATAATTCAACTAATTCCTTTTCTTTCACATATCTTTTCTCCTTTTTCTGAATACTTTTCGGTTGTATCTTTTATTTAAGATCTCCAAAGGAGTTACAGAGAAAAAACGTCTGACTTACTTTCAAAACCATAGGTTACTGGAGAACATTTAGATTTAGAAGGATGTGGTATACGTAGACTCTTTAGACCTGTATAGATCCCAGCCCTTAAAATAATGTACACATATGTATTGTGAATGATTTTTATGTCTGGCCTTTGTAAATCTGCTTTCTTGCTTTATAATCACTTCTTTTATAAATGTGTGACTTTTTATTTTCAGATGCATAATGTTTCTATGTGTGTTTATATATTAATATGCATTCTTGTTTTTTAAATACTGTGGTCTCATAAGTAAGATACAAAGAGTTTAAAAATTATCTCTCACAATATTTATCCTTGAAGAAACAAAGCTAGAATAATAATTCTTAGAATTACTTGGGGAAAAAATGTATATTAAAAGATTCACGTAGGTGACAGAGTTAAACATGGTATACTAAAGGTATTTTCTATTGTTACAAAAAAAATCAATGTGACATTGTTAACACAACTGGTGGGTCTGTTCTGAGGTTGTGTTATTGCTATTCAGTTTTAGAATGTCAATACTAGACTTTAACAGCAAACATATTTCTAGTATGATGTGTTTAAACTGGTTATTTCTTATATTACATTAATTATTTTCAGACATAATTTGTATCCAGGTTTATTACATGCATACTATTTATGTTTTTGAAGTGAAGTTCACTGAACACTTTCTAAATATTTAGCCTTCTTTCTTCATGTTTTCTATTCCCATGAATAAATGTATTGTTACGCATGTATGTAACTTTGTCATTCATCTTTATATTTCTTTATTTTGCTCTGTCTTGTGTCTGTCTCTAACAGGCTCATCTCATCTCTGTACCTCCCTCATCTCCTACCCTTTGGGTACTCTAAATGCGTTGAAGGTTTCTGAGGTAGTGTAAACCAGCTTGGACTCTAGGTTAACAGTAATGTACTTCCATGTCTTCATCCCAGTTTCCTTCTATTACACATGATTTTCTGTGGATTAAGCAGTAGCAAATTATGATGTACTTAAGTGATATATTATTTATTGATTTGAATTTGGCCAAATATAAATGTAAAAGCTGCTGTTTTACAAACTTATGTACATAATTTATTTAAAGAAGAAGAAAACCATAGGTAATTACTTAAAGGAATTAAATATGATACTTAACAGATTTTTTGAGAACATGTTTTACCATTGTATTTCAATGAGATGCTTCAATGATACTGATGTTACTTTCAGTAAAAAATAATACTTTTCATATAATCTAATGTTCCTCCCCCACAACTTTATGATGAGGGAAATGTCTATGTTACTCTCACAATGAACTTAGTGAAAAACTTATGGACTAACAAGAGGAAAGGCAAAGCTTCCATTTTCTAGTCAGTAGTCACTTGATTATTCTCAATTTTATCCTGTGCTTGTCCAACATATTTTATAATTTGCCTGGGAAAAATACATGGTTTATAACAGCTTTTTATCTGACTGATATATGAATAGAATTTTAGTTTGATAGATAGATATAGATGATATAGATACAAAGGCTGTCTGGAAAATAATCCAGCCATAAATGCCTCTATTTTTCTTATTACATGGCTGGATACTTTCCGAACATCCCTCATATCGATATAGACATAAGTGTAGATATAGTTATAGCAAATAAAATGTTAAGCTTTATTTAAAGAATTCTATTTTTTTCAAATAACTGAAACCAAATTTGTTAGTTTAATTTTTAAATACTAATACATACACATTTTTTCTGTATCCTGCCAAGTTTTCAGAGACTGCCTTGAAGATATACACATTTAACATGTATTGCTCTGTTTTAACAAATTAATGTATACATTGAGAAATAATATTTGGAGTACTCTTTAAACTTGGTAGGACATTTAGTATTATTAAATATATTTATTACTAATTTACTACTATTATTTAACAATTACAGCTGAAATGTGAGTTACCAAATTTGTAGTTTATATTCCTATATCACAAGTAGTTGTTTTTATGCTTTTTTCTCTGTATCAACATACATTCTATGTACAAATCTAAGATCTAGAACTAACAAGAAATTTGCTATCATCATATAGTATGTCTCCTGCTAGTTAAATATTCTCCACTATCTCGTTATCCATATCACTTAATATATTCATAGAAAATAGTTTTCAAATCCATTGCTGATTAACAATTGAATGAGGTAATATTTTTGTAAAATTTTCATATTACCGTATAACAAAAATATCATAGAACAATAAATCCTCAAATCTATTCATATTTATAAGACAAAATACAAGTGCTAATGTTTTAAATATATTATATGAGCTGAAGGTACTTAATGAAATGTTCTGCTTTTAAAGTATATGTGTAAAAACACAGACTATTCAATATTTTCAATTTTAAATGATAGCATATTTTTTATTCAATTAAATGTTTTTAAACTTGATGCTTTTGAATTGAATTGACTCTTTTTGCATTTTTGCTGATTGAATTAAGTAATTGTTATTTCATGTAGCTTTATACTATGTGAAATAAATAAGAAAGCAGATATATTTATTTAATTTTTTATTACTGAAATTTCACCACTCAGTTTTACAGAACATTCAGTAAATTTAGGTTTAAATATATCTAATGTTCTAACTCATGAAAATATGGAACAATGATGTGAAACTGGTGATTGAAGACATCTGTTAGTAACGCAAATGCATTATGTAAAAGGTTTTTATAATTAAAGTTATTATTTTGAGAATGATAAATTAAATGGCTGCTAATGAACAGTTACAGTCATAGCTGCACAATGCAGTTAGAAATGGGAGAATGAACATACTTGATTCAGCTTAAGTGACATTTCTCTAAAGTTTATATATATTTCTTAGAATACTATAATCAGAATTTGTGTACATGGTTTGAGGTGAATTGCTTTAAAAAGTCATCTTAAGAATTCTCACTGGATGTATTATTTGTTTAGTGAAAGCAAAAGAATTATTTCAGTTCTAGAATAATCTTAAACTCATTACTTTCTGTCAATATAACCATTTTAAGCCATAAAAAATTGTATATATTAATCAATGACCTCTGCCTGAGAGGTTTAATAGTTCAGAAAGTAAAATTCTAGTAATATTTTGGAGTAAGTTATTAGTGTTTTAAGTAATACTTGGTAATTTTTAGATAACAAAATATAAATGGGATTTCAAGAGAAAATTTAAAGAAAAGGTTTTATTTGTGTATGTTATAGTAATTTAGAGATGTTCAAAGGAGTACAGACTGCAGTCATTGGGGAAGGTAGGACTACAGTTGAACCTTTAGTAAAATTGGGATTTAGGAAGGTAGAGAGAAGAAGTAGGCAGAGACAAGAGAGTGTAATTCTGATATACTCGTATAAAACCTATGAGGATAAGAGTCGTATTTTGGAGTCACTGAATTATGATAATAAATATGGTCGAAGCTTCAAAACTGGGGTGTCAACACTGTTTCACAGCAAAAGTAAATAAGTAAGGATGGGGAGAGGTAAAGGAATAAGATGTGAAATTAAACAAACTTTGTTAATTTTTACCATTTAATTTCTATGTATGGAGAGCTTACAGATAAATTGCTATTAAAAATGTTTCATAATTAGTGAATAATGGAATATGCTAGCCATTGTTACTCTCCTAGCTTTACTGTTCACGTAACTGATATCATAATCTTTGTTATAATTGGGAAAGATGACAAAATAATTAAGTTGCTGGTTAGTGTTAATGGAAAAGTAATACAAGTCAAGTTTATTGATCTTTTATGTGCAAACCAATATCAGTATGCTTACACAATCGAATAGTGAGAAGCATAAAATCCTATTCACAGTGTCTGTACTGTGTGAGGTATTTCCAACTGAAATTCACATTCAGAAAACTCAAAATTATTGTCAAAGAATTTTTTCTCAGTTTGTTTTTTAGATGCAATAGAAGCTACAAATATGCTGTGGACTTTTCAGATAAATAGTAAAAAAACCCAAAACTATACATTTAAATTCTTTAGTCTGAACTCAAATCATAATACATGTTTATCTTATCTTTTTAAATATATATCATCAGTTTCAGTTGAAATTTTAAAATCAATCCTGTTTCAAAACTATGATTAGATTTAAATATTTTTGTAGGTGATCTTTCTTCATAGAGAATGATTATTTAGAGTTTTAATCTGAGAATTGGATTACATTTTCTTGATTGAATTCTCCCTTTTCTATCTGTAACTGATAAGAATATTTGTATTGATATAGATCTATTTATATTGACCCTTCCTGCTTACCTCATAAACTAATTATGAAACTTGTGTTAGCCTAGTTTAATTCATATTTCACTCAATATGTCTAGAGTTATATAAATAATTGTTTGTATTCTATAATAACAATCTCTTTTAGCAGGTCAGGTTGTTTCTCCACAATCTGCTCCAACCTGTGTTGAAAATAAAAATGATGTGAGCAGAGAAAACAGCACTGTTGACTTCAGCAAGGTAAGCTGACTCTCGTTTAAGTAAGCTGCTGAATTATTACTAAAAATTACTCCCGTTATAAGAGGTGTTGACAAATTTTTTTGCATGCACATTATTACTTTGCCAAAGCTTGATATTGTTATAGATAATGTTAATATTTACATGTAACATTTTTCCTATTCACAAAACCAAATGTGTTAAGTTTTACACAATCTTTAGGTTTCAGCCACTTGGTGTAATGTAGCTCCTCCAGTAAAAGGGAAAACTGGATTTCACAGAGAACTTAACAGAAATTCATTGTTTAAAACTTTGCTGGTTTTTTCCAAAATAATTTTTTTCTCTCTTTGTAAAAAAACAAATAAGATCGAGTTTCATATTCATAATTCAGAGAAAGGAATTATTTAGTGTAAAAAAAACCACTAGAGTACAGAAGGACTGAGCTGAGTTTCAAATAAAAACATAATAAGGATTTACTATTGAGGGATACATCTAATTGGAAACAATACAACTGAAATCATCTACTTGACTTAGTCTAAGAAAATGAGTCTGTGAAAAAAATAAGGTGATTTTGATTAGCAAATTTCTGACATTGTATATGTGCTACTGTAGGCTATGGCAAACTAACATTTGAACAGGAAAGAGGAGTTTAAATATTGACCAAAAATAAAGAGGGTCAACAGTTCTGTTTATCTGAGTGGCTGAAACAGTCGTTAACCCGGAGTGTGTGCATGCATGCATGCATGCGTGCGTGCGTGCGTGTGTGTGTGTGTGTGTGTGTGTGTGTTCTCAAAAACCCTTAGCACTGACAATGATTGTTAAGTAGCAGGAGGTGGGAATGGGAGGTAGCAGTAGTGGAAGTCATCTGCCTCATGCTTCTGGAAAGGGTAATAGCAATCAGCTCTCTGCCAATGCCTTACCGGCTAGGTCTAGTCATGTGCATGCTTTCCCTCTGGTGCCTGGTGGAGTCTTCGTGAGAGCGTGGTGTACCAGCTTAAGTCTGTTAATTATGCGTGCAGGGACTGGGAGGCCAACAAAAGGGGCATACTAGTCCATGTGGGATGAAACAAAGGCATGAAAAAGGACCTCTACACCAGCAAGAGAGAGAGGTGAGGGCATACTCGGGCTGTGTTTCTACTATGGTTCAAAGCTCATTTCACTGTATGGAGGCATGTGATTCAAATATTGAAAGCCAGTTCAAATGTATTCCATTTGCTGTTCCAAAACATCTTTTTGAAAAAGCATTACATCTTCATTCATCTACAGGTTGGAATAAAATTGTCACAAACTGCCATGCATTTAATTTCTGATACTCTTCATTTGAAACAATATCTTAAAAGCAATGACGTAAGAAGTTGCTTACTCATTTATGCAGACATCAATAGGACAACAAGACCATATTCAATGAAACAATGAAAATAAAGCACATCCTTTCAAATAAATTACCCTTTTTTTTTAAAAGGGAATAAACTCTTGACACTGAATTTTATATCTCTATATCACTTTGCTTTTAGTTGTCTGACCTATCTTTCGGAGCCTCAAAAATGCTTCATCACGTTTGAAAGAAAATGAATTTTTCTAGTTGTAGACAGTGTAGTCTTCAGGTGCACCCCCCCCACACACACAATTAGAACTACAGAAGAATGAAAAACAGATTTTCTTTCCTTTTCTTCCTGTTGCATTTATAATCACTTCTCCATTTCATCTTTTAATAGGCAAGCTAAATTTCTAGGACCCTCTACTCAGTGCCAACCACATATATTCCTCAGTCTCTTGTCCGTAATGTGCCACATTGGAAAAGAACACAGCTTTTAAGAAAGAGCATGTTACAGTATAACATTAAAATTGTTCTATTAAATTTATTTGAATCTGGAAAAAAAAAAAAATGAGCATGAGATCTTAAATCCTAACTCTTGCATTTACAAACTGCTTGATCTTGGATGAGTCCTCTGAAATTCAGCTTTCTCATTTGTAATTTCAGAATAATAGTATCTATTTATATTTTTGTTTTGAAAATTAAATGAGATAATATAGAGAGTACCTGGTAGAGTACTTGGAATATATTAGGCATTCAGTAACAGGTGGCTATTAAAAAGGGTGTCCCCAAATTCACGCAAGAAGTAATTTTGATAGAAAACACAGGTTTATAATTAAAAATTGTAAATTTTCATTGCTCAACAATGAAAAATCATTGTTCTTTTGTGTAGTGCTCCATTTTTAATAACCCTGAACTGTCAGCTGTCCCGCTGTCCTTGATTTTTCATTGGCAACACTTTACCACAAAAATGACACAAAATTCAAATCTTGCATGAAGTTTGGATCACCCTTTATTACCGGTAATATTAGAGAAAATAGTAGTGTCAAAAATAAATACTAGACCAGAATCTTTTTTTTTTTTTTTTTTTTGTCTCCACTGGATCTCTAGTACCTTGAACAGTATTTAGGATATATTTGTTGAATGACTCCTATGAAATTCAAAAAATTTAAAACCTTTAATTCTGGAATGTTTTTGAACAACCAGTTAACACTCCTTACTTTGTAATCTGAAAGAGGAGAGTAGTAGGATTTGAAAAGAAAATGTAATCCATCATTATGAAAACAAATTTTGGTGCAAAATTTTGCAGGCTCTGTAGCTGAATGATTTCAGTTTAGTAGTAAATTAATCACAGCTTAGCTAGTAGAATTTCCAGTATGACTCATATTGTTTATCAATTATAGATTTCTTAAAAAGTTATTTTCTTATTTTGAATTTTGTTCCAGTGTATTAACATTGTATAATTATTATTTCTACTGGGGGAAAAACTTAATTGTTTACTCCTTTAGACTCTGAAAAACTTAGGAAGATTTATTATGTTTCTCTCACAGGGCTAATAGTGTATAGGTAATTTTTTATTTCCTTCTTGAGAATTTATGCATTATAATAAAATTGTAAAGTATTAATAATTGAAAACATTTTTAGTGTGTGGGTACATCCTAGCTAGAAAAATAAACACAAACTTGATAATAATTCTCATGAAATTTCACCTTCTATTAAAAAGGTAAATAAATACTTTTGTATCTACCAATTATAAGATTAGATTCTAGAAAAGAAAATATTTACCATATAATATCCCAATATATATACTTTATAAGTTTACAAATTTATATTTGGTGGTATATTTATAGGTGAAAAACTTTGAAATTTATAGCATTGGTCATAATTTTTATATGAAGTCTTGGTTTGTTAAATCATTTTTTTCTTTAAAATAGAACTTTGGTTCTATTTGATATTTTTAGTGGAGTACTGAAGATTATTTTGATATTTAATCCCTTATAATAAAATGTATATTCCATATAATGGGTTTTATGTTTTGTGGCTCCCTTGTCTTACAGAAAGATTAAGTAGTTATAAACCTGTTAATTAGCTGTGCTGAGGTCTTGCTTTTAGAAAGTAACGTATTTAACAAAATTACTAAAGTCTGGCTATAGACTTTCTAAGATCCTCCTTATAAAAGTCTTAATTTTTTTCATTTTAAACTTGAAAAAAATATTTTCAAATCATTAAACTTTCAAAAGTCCTATCTTCCCTAAAAAAATATTCTCAGCTTCACCTGGATTTACCAGAGCTCTTTTCTCTCTTTCTTGGCTATTCTCACTTTGATCTTTGGCCCATTTTATTAACACAAGAGCATAAAACCAATTATTAGGACAGATAAAAATCTTATTGTCCCTACAAACATATTTCCATAAAAAGCAACTCAAATGAATTAGAAAAAGGAAGTAGGCTTTGTAAAATTTACCTCAAAGTTGCTGCTTGGTGTTCACTGAGTTCCTTTGCATAAAAATTGATATTTACTCTGAATAGTTTACATTCATCTTTCAGACTTCACCCTTTGCTCTAAGCATTTCTTCTTGTAAATGATCACTTTTATTTTGTGTACATTCATTTCAATCACGGACATCTCTCATATCAGAAATTCAACTATGGCTCTTCGGCCACCCCCAATGTTAATACTTTTATTCTTGTTTTCTTCACTCTGCTGTGTCTAAA
>PVKE010051739.1:0-10546 GCA_004027555.1 Craseonycteris thonglongyai | reverse complement strand
TCATTTCAAGGAGTTCCTTTTGGTTCTGCTCTAGCTTCTCAATTTTGTTGGTAAAGTACTCATTTTGCTCAGAAAATTTCTTGTTGAGGTCATTTAACTGTGTCTGGGTACTTTGCCAGCATTGAGTGAGCTCTCTGAGTGTCTTGATTAATGCAGCCCTGAATTCTGTTTCACTTAGATTTGATTCCAAGTGTGTAAGTTCCTTTACTAAAGACTGCCCTTGATCTTCTGGAGGCGCTTTGGATTCTGTGCTGTGCATTGTGTTTGATGTGGTTCTTTTTGCTTTACGCATGAGTCTGTTTTCCCTCTGGGGGTTTGCCTATCAGATGGGCTTCTCTTTATTTTTTCTTTTGGACTCAGTTGTGGGAGAAGGAGATTTTGGGAGACGGATGGGGGAAGCAGACAGCTTCTGTGTCCTGGGGCACTTCAGGTTGGTGTCTTAGCTGTTAGATAGCAGGGTAGTAAAGGTGTGGCCAGGGGTGGGGGCATGTGAGTAGGAGCTAGGGCGGGCCTGAGACACAATAGCAGATTCCTCTTTCAGCAGGGGGGCTGGTGGTTCAGTGGGGGCGGGGCGCAGGAGCTCTGGTCTTTCCTCGTCGTGGCTGCCCCTCCTTCAATTGTATCTGTAAGGCATGCCCACAGGGCAGCACTTGGATGGGCTGGGGCTTGGCAGTGGCCCCGGTTGGCTGCACAGTCCCACGCACAGGCAATGACACCGTGGAGACCCGCAGGCAGCCCAGTTGCGCGCGCGGTCCGCCACTCCCCAGAGGCCCGGTGGGCGGGACGCCAAAGCCCAGCTGTGCGCTCGCAAGCAGCCAGCAGCGCTGCCGCGGCCCGGTGAGCAGGGCGCCGAAAGCCGGTCCCGCGAGCAGGCAGCGGTGCTGCAGCGGCCTGGCGAGCAGGGTGCCAAAAGCCCTGTAGTGCACCGGCGAGCAGGCAGCGGCGCTGTGGAGCGGCCCGGTGGGCGGGGCACCGAAAGCCCGGTGCGGCGCACGCAGTGATGCGCCACGTCCCAGTGGGCGGGGTGCCGAGAGCCCAGCCGCGCACTTCCGCGCATGCAGCGTCGTGGCAGCGGCCTGGTGAGCGGGGCACCAAAAGCCCAACTGCACGCTGGCAAGCAAGCAGCGGTGTCGCTGCGGCCCGGTGGGCGGGGCGCCAAAAGCCCTGCGCGCACAGGCCGTAGCCCGGGCAGCAGCCGCTCTCCGCTCCCGGCTCTGCTGAGACCGCCGGATTCACTCCAAGCACGTCCAATGCAGCTGTGCCCACTCAAGCCCCAGCCCTCACCCCAAGAGCCCTGTCCTCAGAAGGCGCTCCCTCACAGTCACTCTCCTCTGTAAATCAGGGGTGCTGAGCTGCTGTGGGCTGGTGCCCTGCTCTCACCCCGCCCGCCGGGAAGTGCCGCCGCCCAGCTCCACAGTCCCTGTTCCACTTTAGGCTCTGTGATCTGATTAGGGCACTGCGTGCTGTCCCTTGAGTTCGGATGTTAAATTGTCCACAGTCTTGTGGGGCTTCCACGCTCCCTAGGTCTCGGCTCCCAGCCCGCCCTCGATCCAGCTCCACTGTGACCGTCGTCCCCCAATCCCCCTTTGTTTGTGCCAGCCCCGGGCCGCGCTCCGAGTCTCTGTCCCCGAACCGCTGCTTCCCTTTTCCTCTCCCGCTCTCCCCTTTTTTCTCTAACCTTTGTGTGTTCTGCGTTGTGTGGTTCTCTTAGTTGAGGTTTCTTCTCAGGGTTTCCCCTGTGGATTCCCCTCTGTTCACAAGGCCCTTCCCAGGCAGTTATCGGCGTGCTCCTCTCATGCCGCCATCTTGGATCTCCCTTTTGTTTTTTGTTTGTTTTTTTTTAAAATCTTTCTGCTTTCTCCACACACTCACCACTTCTACCCTCACCTCTACAAGAAAAGATTTTGGAGTCAATTCATGAAAAAATAGCAACACAAAATAGAAAGTCAAAATTATTTTGTCTTGATTCCAAACAGTATAGAAGAACATGAAGTAAAAGATGAACATTCCTCCTTCTTTCGATCTTACCCCTCATCTCTTTTAATAAGTTGATGAAAATGTATTGTACTTACCGTAGAAGCCCTAGGGACCTCAGTATAAATTGAACAAATCTGAATCACTTAAAGCAGAAAATTATTCCTAAAATGATACATTCTTGAAATTAAAAATTTTTATCTTAAAACATAATAAATGAACATTAATTTTTAAATCTTTGGTGTAGGGCCAAGTCTTCTTTGAATATGAGCCCTGGTGATTGTAATTCTGTGTATTTTCTTCATCAGTCATCCAATAGTGCATTTTCTATCATTTCCAGTTTCTTTAAAGTGGAAAGATAACTTAACCACCTTTGCAACAATCTGAGTACAGAAATTTTCATTGATTTTTATGATCTCAAAATTCAGTCTTTTGGAGTTCCATCTAGTATACCAACAATTTCTTTGATAGTAACTTGCTTTGATTGGCTTTTCTGAGCAGTGAACCTGGCTTTCATAGATGCAGTAAACTTTGTTCATTCCTACTCATATCCTATTAATTTGTACAATAGTTAATTTGTTGTACAATTATAATAACAAAACTACCATAAACAAGCCAGGGACAAACCCACATTGCTCTCGATAGGCTTATTCTCTCACTGAGAGAAGCAGAACTGTATAGTGTTCAACTGGGGGCCTCCCGGGAGAGGGCACGCAAAGCATTGTGGGAGCATCACTTTTTTATCTGGAGAGACACTGAAGAGGAGGTCAGTTAAGAGAGCACCTACTCTATAAGCAGTTAAAGAACACACACACCAGAAAAATCATAGCAGTTAGATATATGCACCTAGAGTCAAACTGCCTAAATTTTAAATCCCCAATTTGCCATTTATTGGATGTTAAAAATATCTTTGTGTTTGTCGTTTTTGTCCATCCATGCTAGTGTTTCTTAGATTCAAATCAGAACTGTAGAAAGAAGATGACAAGCCAAAATGTAGATGATTAACTTAAAAATTCAAGGTTGTGATTATATCTTTAGAGGAAAATGACTGAGGTGTTTTTTTTTAACAGTCATTAAATGATCTTTTATTTTCTTGATTACTTGTGCTGAGGTCTAGAGATGTAAAATATCTAAATAAATTCTGGAGAGGGGGCGGGAGTAGGGAGGGGGAATCAAATATATGGTGATATAAAGTGAGCTGATTCTGGGTGGTGAGCACATAATGCAATGTATAGACAATGTAATGTAGAATTGTACACCTGGAAACAATGTAATTGATATCAATCAATGTCATCTCAATAAATTTAACAATTAAAAAAAAATTCTCATGTGTTTCTGTGGCTTGTATTTTAGTCCCTTTCTCAGTTCTGCTGGGGACTCAGGGAAACTATGTAGAACTCACCTCAGAGTTGTCCCACACAAAGGACAAGGGAGATGGATTATTATCCACTAACTCCCGCCCATCATTGCTTAGTGGCTGCTCCGAAACTCACTCCCAGGCATACTGGCCTGCCTAGTGTATGAGCTGACCATGCTCCTGGCTAAAAAATATCTTTACGTAGAGTCACAGGTGCTTACAATAGGAAGCTGTTGGTTTTCAATGGAACAGTGAGGGCTGAGGGAGTGTGGGTGGGACTTGGGATCGATAACTTTGGCTACACACCATCTGACCTCTGTTCTAATGGGTTGCTGGTTCTTATTGCCTAGACTGTGTGTACATCGAGAAGGCTGATATTTACTTCCTGATTGATGGGTCTGGCAGCATCGAAACAGATAGTTTTCGTGAAATGAAGGTATTCATGAATGAGGTGATAAAGAAGTTTTCTATTGGGCCGGACAGAGTACAGTTTGGAGTCATTCAGTATTCACATGAAATTCATCCACAATTTACCCTCAGCCAGCATCCCAGTGTGGCAAGCCTGAAGGGAGCCATTGATGGCATCCAGCAGATGAATGGTGGCACCTTGACAGGTCAGGCCTTGAGTTACATGGCTCAAGTCTTTGCAGACACTGCTCGCAGCAAAGTGCCTCGGTATCTCATCATCATCACTGATGGTAAATCTGAGGACCCCGTGGCTGAGGCTGCAGAGAAACTCAGGGAAGCCGGAGTCATCATTTATGCAATTGGAGCCAAAGATGCTAAGATTACTGAGCTTCAGGAGATAGCTAAGGAGAAGGTATTTTTCGTGCATGAATTTGATTCCTTGAAGAACCTCCAAAATGAAATGGTGCAAGAAATCTGCTCCTCAGAAAGTAAGGATTTGTTTTTTTTAATCGCTTTCTCTCCAAGTATATGTGTCTAATCTATATAAATAGGCTTCATTCTTGAAGCATGGATTCACTGCTCCAAAAGTGAATATTAAACAGAGTGACCATGACCTAGAATGAACCAGGCCAGTCAAATTTTATATCTTTATTGTACAGCTGTGTCTTATTTTGAGACTTGGTTTGTGCTGGGTCACAGAAAATTTATTTCAGTGACTTCCTCTTTCAGCCCCTTTAAAAATATTTTTATATTGTGTATGTATCACCTCAGAGCATCTCTGGGGTCTTGTAATTAAGTGATTTCAGGCTCTGAGTGAATGTTCTGTTCTGCTCCTTTCTTCCCCCAGTCTGTAAGAATAAGAAAGCTGACATTATCTTCCTGATAGATGGTTCAGAATCCATCTCCTCGAAAGAATTTGAAAAGATGAAGGGATTTATGAAGAGGATGGTGAACCAATCCAATATCGGTGCTGATAAAATTCAGATTGGCCTTTTGCAGTTCAGCTCAATCCCCCAGGAAGAATTCAGGCTCAACAACTACTCTTTAAAGGTGGACATTGACAGAGCTATCTCGAATGTTCAGCAAATGAACAATGGCACCTGCACTGGAAAAGCCCTAAATTTCACTCTGCCTTATTTTGACAGTTCAAGAGGAGGGAGACCCAGTGTTAATCAGTATTTGATTGTGATTACAGATGGGCCTGCCCATGACAATGTAGCCATACCAGCCAAGGCCCTCAGGGACAGAAATATAATTATTTTTGCCATTGGGGTAGGAGAAGCCAAAAAATCTGAGCTTTTGGAGATGACTAATGATGAGAGCAAAGTGTGCCATGAAGAAATTTTTGAGAACCTACATAATCTGGACAAAGAAATTCTTTATAACATCTGCATTCCACTGCCTGTCATTCAAGGTGAGTGATAGAGGGTTTGTTATTTGATCCACAAGTCCATCATAGGTGTCAGGGACCGTGTTGGCTTTCTTAATAAAATAAAGCTGATCCTTCAACTGGCTTGAACTCCTAACATGCTGTGGTTCACCTTTCCCTAGGGATTCTTTTAATCATTCTTTGGCTGTCACCACTTGACTGACCTCCAGAGGCCTAAACCTTCTCAGAACTCTGTCTCTAAAAAGTTCTCAAAACTTTTCCCTTTATTCCTCGTTGATAGATGAAACCAACCTGGACTGTGTAAATGTAGCTTACTGAAGATTTGGGCATATCAAAGAAGGAAGTGGAAGCAGAGAACAATACCTGTTAGATAGTATTTCTTCTGAAGCAGAGTGTACTCTTTTCTACGTGTGTTTTGTACAGGGGCCTCATTGCTTTGTTTCCAGTCTGCTTTCATAAGGCTGAGGTCATCCTCAATCTCATTGTAGCTCAAGATTTTGTCTAAAATAGTGAGGCCCAGAGACATGGGTTCCTTTTCGCAACAGTCTGGGTCTCTTCTGCTTTTTTCTCAAGATGTGCCTTTCAAGGGTTATTGACCCAGAGAATGTCTTCATGGATGATATTCCACCAACTTCCCACAGGGAGTGAGATTCTACAGCAGAACCACATTATAATCAGGATAGCTAACCTTTAGATGGTGTTTTTTCTTTTCCTTCCTTCCTTCCTTCCTTCCTTCCTTCCTTCCTTTCTTTTTTGTTCCAGGGGTTGTTCCAAAGGTTTCCACATATTAAAATATTGAATCTTCACATAATCCTATTGAATAGATACTATTTTACAGAAAATAGAGGCACAGAAAACCAAGACACAGAAAAATCAGGTTATTTTACTCAAGTAAATAGCAAAGCTAAGATTTGAACTTGAGGCTGTCTGATTTTAAAGTCTGTGTACCAAATACTGTTCTATATGGCCTTTTGTTATATAAGTATGTAGTAGAGTAGAGAATAACAGAGCCTCTCAAACTTGAACATGCCTCTGAATCCCTTGGAGACCTTGTTGAAATGCAGATTATGATTCAGTAGTTCTGTGTAGGATTCTGTATTACTAACAAGCTCCCAGGGGCTGCTGATCCTGCTGGTCCTCAAATCACACTTTGAGTAGAAGGGTAGCATAATATTTTAGGTCAGTGCAAAAGTAATTGTGGTTTCAGTCTGTGAATTTTAAATAATTATAACTAGGCTCAAACACATCTTTATTAATTGAAATAGGAACCATTACAATCAACACATTTTTGCCAATGAGAAATAAGTTTGTTTATTCCTGCTGTAAAAATCTGTGTTTCGAGATTTGATGAACTATTGGAAAGCATCTTCTGCATCCTGCTGGTTGTGGAAACATTTTCCCTGCAAAAAGTTGTTGAGATGCTTGAAGAAGTGATAGTCGGTTGGCAAGAGGTTATGCAAATATGGTGGCTGATGAGGCAAAACTTTGTAGCCCAGTTCGTTCAACTTTGGAAGTGTTGGTTGTGTGATGTGCAGTTAGGCGTTGTCGTGGAGAAGAATTGGGTCCTTTCTGTTGACCAATGCTGGCTGCAGGTGTTGCAGTTTTCAGTGCATCTCATGGAGTTGCTGAACATACTTCTCAGATGGAATGGTTATGCTGGGATTCAGAAAGCTGTAGTGGATCAGACCAGCAGCAGACCACCAAAAGAGTGACCATGACCTTTTTCTGATGCAAGTTTGGCTTTGGGAAATGCTTTGGAGCTTCTTCTTGGTCCATCTGGTCACTGAACTGGTCATCTCTGGTTGTCATGTAAAACCCACTATTCACCACACGTCACAATCGATTGAGACACGGTTCACTGTTGTATAGAATAAGGGAAGACGATACTTCAAAATGATGATTTTTTATTATTTTTGGTCAACTCATGAGGCACCTACTTATCAAACTTTTTCCACCATTTGCTTTAAATACAAATTATCATAGAAAGGTTGATGCCGAGAACTTTGGCAGTTGTGTAGTTGTAAAAGGATCTGCTTCAATGACTGCTCTCAGTCGGTGGTGGTCAACTTCCAATGGCTGGCCACTACACTTCTCACCTTCAAAGCTCTCGTCTCCTTTGCAAAATTTCTTGAATCACCACTGCACTCACTGTGTGTTTGCTTGTTAGTAGTTGCTGGGCCAAATGCATTGTTAATGTTGTGAGTTGTCTCTGCTGCTTTATGACCCATTTTGAACTCAAATAAGAAAATTGTTCAAATTTGCTTTTTGTCTAACATCATTTTCATAGTCTAAAATAAGTATAAAATAAATAGCAAGTAATAAGTCACTAGCAAAAAAACTGTAGTGTGAGAAATGTGCATGAACATAAGGTATAACATAATCACATTTATTTAAGAATGCATTCCAATATAAAACAGCGAATTTCAACAATGCAACACCACAATTACTTTTATACCAACCTAAGAGTATGGTATAATGAAACAAAGTACAGTATAGGAGAAATTATATTGTCATGATATACAGTCATGTGTAGCTTGATGATGGAAAATCGTCCTGAGAAATGTGATGTTAGATGATTTTGTCCTTGTTTGGACATCAGAGTGAACATACACAAACCTAGATGGTGTGGCCTGGGACTGTAATTGTTGGTGCTATCCTTTCGTAGGACTGAAGGCACAATAAGTTTGTTTACACCAGCATCCCCACAAACACATGAGTAATTGTAGTGTGCGCCCTGACAGTTGACTTTTCTATTTGTACTGCAAATGCCTGACTGAAGGTTTGATTGCGGAGGCATCCATTTCACATAGGCATCTGCGTCAGTAAAGTCTATCAGGAATAAACACATTGCTCCTATACCAGATAGTCAGGCTGCCTACCCTACTGAGGTTTCTTTGTTTTAGAGATCTTAGTTGATTTCTATAACTGACCATCTGGGCTACTTGTTTTTTTCTATTCTTGCAGTTTAAGTTCACCCTCTTATGTTTTAAATTCACCAATAATGCTCTGCAGAACCCTGGCCTCCTCCCCTCTTACACTTGACCCCAATAAAAGCAGAACCACTGGCCCCTGCACTCTCTCTTTACCTGCAACCTCATTATGTGCCCCCTGGTGTGCCCTGTACACTTTAGAGCCTGTAAGTAATAAGCTCCTTTCTTTTTTTGTACTTTTCTAATGGCATCCTGTACTTGTAATAAGAACCCAGGGGTTACTTCACTTGCAACACTAGTTTAGAAAGAGATGTTCCCCAGTGGGAAGCTCACTGGGGCCCAGGTGATGGTGTTTCTATCCATAGAGTGAGACCTGTACAAAACAGCAATGCATTGCTCTGTGACCTTACACCATGGCTATGACATAACTAGGCAATAGAAATTTTCAGCTCCATTATAATCTTCTGGGACCACAGTTGTATATGTAGTCTGTTGATCAAGATGTTATGATGAAGTACATGATAGTAGTATAGCATAAAATAGGATAGAATGGTAGAATATGGTATAGTAATGTTTAGTATGGTGTATAGTATAGTATGGAATCATATAGGAAAGTTTATGAGTATAATGGACTCATAAACCCCATATGAAGCAAATGCTATTATTATGACACTCGATTTCTAGATGAGAAAAACAGGAGAGAGGTTAAAAAACACAGATGGGAAATAATGAAAGTAGGGTTTGAACTTTCCCAGCAGTTTGGTGTCAAAATCTGGAGCCAATTTTCTAGAGTATTAAATTAATATTTTTGCTTATGCTGCCTAAAGAATATGAGCACTTTGCAGTATCCATGGTGCATTCAAAAATCAATACAAAAGAATGCATGTATAATGTTATTTTTTAAGTAAGCATGATTATGGGATGTCCTGCATTAAATTCTTCAGGAGTTAAAGTCTTATTTTTTGGTTTATATTCATCTAGTTATTATCAGCAGGAGGAAAAGAGATACAGGATCCCAGCTTCTCTTTTCAGTTTGTTTTGTACCATGTAGTAAATTAGGATTTATATTCATCTACAGTGTTGTCTTTGACTTTTTTGATGAAATTTGCCGCTACTTTAATAATAGCTGGAACCTAATTAATTCTAAAATTCTAGAATCATGACGATCTTAACTGTTACATGGCAAAATTCATCCCTCTCCATTAACAAGAGAAAAAAAATGCTTCTTGTATTACAGAATAAGGCCAGCTGAAAATGTCCCCGGGGGGAAATTGTAAATTAGAAGTGTTGGAATAATATACCATACTGCAAAAAAGGAAATTTCTTTATCTCGGAAATTAGATCTGATTTGGAAATGGGATTTACCGGTATATCTGTGAAAACTCCTTTTGATGAATTTCAATTAGAGATTTAAAAATCATAAGAAAACCAATATGTTGTATATGAAAGGAGAAGAGGAAAACATTTTCTATCTTGGCAACTTTGGAAACATTGAGTCAGCTGACATGAAATACGATAATTAGGAGTTGGAAACTCATGGCTTAGCCCTAGATTTCAGATCCTTGAGAAACTTTAAGCCACTGTTTATGACCCTTTTCATTGGTAAAGAGCAGTATTTATTTATTTTCCTCAAGATTGTCCCCCAACATCTGTAGTTATATTTTTATTGATTCTGAGTCCAATATTCCAATGTGTGCTGATCTAAGGAGAAAATGTCCATATGTCTGGGCTTGCCCTGGACAGTGCCAAGTTATGTTCATTGTCCAGAAGTAGTAACTAGTGACCATTTTATGGTTAAGTTACATTTTAAGTCATTTATTCAGACTCTAATCCAGGTGCACCTGTGATCATCAAGTTTTGCCTCAATAAAATTTTGTGGATGGTCTTATTATTCACCTCTCAGTGGGTGGGTATAAACTGAAAGATCAATAGGCTTTCAAATTCTAGTTACAACCTTCCAGGAGTGCTTAAACCAAGTTTGTCCAGCTCACAGCCTGGGGGCTGCATGCAGCTCAGGATGGTTTTGAATGTGGCCTAGCACAAATTTGTAAACTTTCTTAAAACATTACAAGAATTATGAACATAACTTTTTTTTTTTTAATATTATTATATTTTATTGTTAAATTTAATGGGGTGACATTGGTTGGTAACAATCAGACAGTTTCCTGATGTACAACTCCACATCACATCACCCATGCATCGCATTATGTGCCCAGCTCCCAGAATCAGGTCCCCCTCCAACACCATATATCCGGTGCCCACTCCCCCCTCCCCACACAACTCTCCCTCCCCCCTCCTCCCTCCTCTCCAGGTAAACACCAAACCATTGAGTGTGTCCATAATGCTGGTGCCCTCTCCCACCTCCCCTCCCTCTCTCCCTCCCCCTCCTCCCCTTCCCTCAGGCAATCACCAAGTTATTGGGTGTGTCCATAGGTCTCTGTGTCTTTGTTTCTTTCAGTTTTATATTCCACCTATAAGTGAGGTCAT
>PVKE010051738.1:0-10548 GCA_004027555.1 Craseonycteris thonglongyai | reverse complement strand
ACACACACACACACATACATACATACACACACATGTGCATCTGGATGTTTTTAACTTTGTGTACCTACATGTTTTATTCGGAAACTTAGAACTCGATAGCATTTACTTATTATGGTTTTTTTTTGAAGGAAAGTTTGGTAAGTCAATAAAGACTACACATGTTTTTGTACTATAGGATAGCTCTTTCTAACTTAGGACAATTTCGGTGTTCTAGCTATTATATGCAATTCTAGGCAGTAGTTTGAGACATTCTGATTAAGTTTTAATTGTAACATAATATCCTACGATACTTGAAATCTTGCCCTGAATCTATAACTATACTGTAAGGACTTTACTTTTATCGCAGTTCCACACTTAAAAGTTGATTAGTAGTTTTGCATATGAGTTCGTTGTTATTGCTATGATAGAGAAACAATTATTTGCATCTTGCTTTTACAGCACTGAGTGCCATATTTCTGGGCACTAAGAGAGCCCGGATGGCAATTTTATTTCAGCAAACATTAGAAATAAAAGGATCCATTTCAGAGCAAGAGCTTGTGTTAGGAAAAGTGGTAACGTATTCCTTACCTCATGTCTGCACACAGCTGACACACAGGGCTCTTCACTGGAGGGAGAAGACAGATTATATGCGTCAGGGACAGCCACGGGAAGTCCTGTGTCGTCTCTTAGGCAATGGTTTTGACTTTTTGTTTTCTGAACCTTTCAGTACTTAGACTGACCAGATGTCCTGTTTTAAACAAGACAGAAAACAATGGTACTGTCCCGTTTCAAATGGTACGTCTGGTCAGCCTAGTCTTACGGGGCTAAATTCAAGGTGTCAGTAGGCTGACCATATGTACCATTTGAAACGGACAGTACCGCTGTCTTCTGTCTCATTTAAAATGGGATGTCTGGTCAGCCTAATGGCCTCAAGTCAACCTGATGAGTCCTTCACACCAGACTGAGGCTTTGGGCTGACTGCAAGGCCAGAAGAGTCGTTGGCTGAATGGCATGTACCGGTGACTGGGCCAGCTGTCAGCACTGGGGAGAGCTCAGATTGGCCACGAGGTGGTCATTTCAGACTCCCCACGCTCCTCTCTTGTCACTGGTAGGGAGGGCAGAAAAATCGGGGCTGGATCCTGGTGTGGAGTTTGCTTACTGTGAGGTGGTGATGGGGGCTGCAGGCGGCAGATGGAGCTGTGTGTGGAGAGATGGTAGCCAAGACAACACAGGGGATCTGCGCTAGCTCGAGCCCTGAGTAGCCATGTGGGGAAGGTGGGGATGAGGCTCGACAGGCAGACAAAACCCAAGGTCGAAGTGCCTGCAAGACCATTCTAAGGGGCTTAGATTTGTAACTCTCAGGAGACATAGAGCCACTGGCAGATTTTTACTAGACAGCCACTTTAGCCAGCTAAGCCACGGAGCCAGCACTCGCTGGCAGATTTTTAATGGAGAAATTACATAATCATAGAGAGCAATGTTGAGAAAGACGGCCTCGTCTCCATTAAGGCTGGTGACCTGGGAGTAAGAATGGAAAGGAGGTAGCAACGTAGGGGAGAACATGCTTGGGATGGTCAAGATAGGATGTAAGGAGAGTGTGAACAAGACAGGGGCAAGCACAGGGGAGGAGGGAGAGGGGACAGCTGAGAATGTGGTGACTTGATATTAATTTCTGGTTATGGCTTGGACAATTGAATTAAATAAGACTACAAATCTAGTAAATTTTGGGGAAAAGATGTTGAGTTTTTTTTCGGATATGCTGTAAGAGGTACCTATGAAGGGCATAGATCCCTGTGAGAAGTAGGCAAGTGAGCAGGACTTTGAGAGAGATGAGAGGAAATTTTTCTGAAGTTGGGGAAGCCAGGATGGCTCAGCAGGTTAAGTGCTTGCCTTGCAGCCCTAGGGTCCAAGGATCGAATCCCAGCCCTGGCCCCTGTGCACCCATATGCTGAACTGGGGTGTGCTTCCCATGTGGGAGGCCCCCAGTTCAGTTCTTGCTGGGGCGAGCCTCCCATGTGTGGGAGGTCCCCGGGTTCAGCCCAGCTCGTGGGGGTGAGCTTCCCATGCGGGAGCCCTCTGGCCCAGTTCCTGCCCTGGGCAAACCTCACTCACCTGTGTGGAATGAAACCATGCTGAAAACTGGTGATATACAACCATGGAGACTGTTCTGGGCCCTCCCCCTTCTCTCTGTCTCTCTCTGTCAAAAACAATAAAATAAATTTTTTTTTTTTTTTTTAAATAAAAAGCACTTGGTCTGAAGTTAAAATAAGAGATTGGATAAGATGACCCAGGGAGAGTCCACCAAAGACAAGAAGAAAGCCCTCAGAAATAGCAATATAAGGACTGACTGGAGGAAGAGAGACCCACAAAGAAGCAAACACATTTGCTTTAACAAGGTGGGGGCAGATTCAACAGGTTCTCAGTCAGGGGAGGAGAGAGTTTCATGACTGGTCACACTGCACTGAAAGGAAACAAAGTAAGGACTGAATTGAGATCGACAGATAAGTGGTTGTTAGCAACGCACTGAAAGCAGCAATGCCGACAGACAGGAAGGGAGACAGGTCTGAGGAGCTCGTAGAAGAGAGCGTGTGGATGGGGAAGGTAAAGTGGTCTTCAAGAAGTGTTCGTGGGGAGAGAAGAGAGATGGTGATAGCTGAGGGTCAGGAGGCACCTGGAAAGATTCTGTTGATATGACAGGAAGAAAGGCAAAGTGTCATTGAAGAGAAGGTGTCTCACATTTGTTAGAACAGTGATCTGTATAAGATTCTGAATTTTTCTCCTTTCCTCGGATCTGAATCTAGAGTTGTCCTGGGTAATGCTGGCAAGTAGAGAAGTTTCTCTCAAAGGCTCCATCATCTCTTTACCGGGTCTCTCCTCCAAGCCTCTCCTAAAACCACGGTGGTATTTCTACCCAGGCTTGACTTCCTGGAAATGCTTCTAGCTGCTTCCTCAGCAAAGCCAACCTGGTGTCTTGGGCATGTCAGCCAATTTCTTCCATAAGTAATTTCCCCTGCTGACTTCAAATGTGCTACACCCAGAGCCACTCCCTCTACCTTCCAGCTTCTGCTTCTGTCCCGTCTCCTGCCACCTCCATTCACAGCCATGGCTGTGTGGACCGGGAGTAGACACCTGCCCCACAGAAGCCAATTCACTGGTTGACCAGTGGTTTAAATGCCGGGGTCAGAATAGATTGGGCTGAGAATATTCTCTCCCTCATAGAAACTGGATTCTGAGACACAGCAATTGTGGGCAACATTTGAGATTCTGGTCATGAGGTGCTGGCCAATTTGCTCTTGGACGTCTGTGAGATTCTTCTGAGAGCCTTAAAATAGGCTGTGGTCCCCGCCACTTAACTTGAGGTGCCTGAGTGAAATCCTGCGCACATGTAACCAATACTCGCCCATCAAGGCTATGATTACATTCTCTTCAGGTGTGCTAATGAGTTCACTATAAGCATGGTGTTTTTCCTTTCTTCTATTTTGCATTTAAATGGTTACATATATGTGTTCCATGCTTCTCTTAATAGGGACTTAGATTAGAACACATGTATCCCATTGTTCCTGCCACTTTCTGAAGCAGCTCTGCAGGTCCTCTTACGTGAGTGTCTTCAGTTGCGCTGTCAGGCTGCCGGGATGTCCGGAATCTAATCACAGGCATGCCTTTCCTGGCCATCTTGACTTTGGGGAGGAGCCAGAAGTCACATGACGCCAGATTTGGTGAAGAAGGCAGATGAGGACACACTGCAATGTTTCCTTAAGATTTATTTTATTGTTTTTCTCACACACACAAACAGAAGGGGGAGGGCCCAGAGCAGTGTACTTAGTTGTACGTTGTCAGTTTCTGACAATTTTGTTCCACACAGGGGGATGGGGGCTGCGCAGGGTGAGACCTGGGCCGGGGCCTCCCACATGGCAGCTCACCCCAGTTCAGCATCTGGGTCCACATCAGCTGGGCCGGGACTTGATCCTTGGACCTTGGGGCTGCAAGGCGAGTGCTCAACCTGCTAAGCCATCCGGGCTTCCCTGTAATGTTTTTATTTGACAGAAATTTATGTTAATACGTTTAAACATGACAGAAAACAACAACACTGTCCCATTTTGAATGGCATGTCTGGTCAGCCTAGTCTTACTGGCTGAAATGGAGGTGTCAGTAGGCTGACCATACGTACTGTTTGAAATGGGACCTGACCATTGTCTTCTGTTACCCATTTAAAACAGGACATCTGATCAGCCTCGTCCTAACATCACCCCCGAGAAGCTGAAGCGCCTGCGAGCAGCCTTCTTTTAGACTTGTATGTTTGAGACACAGAGAGACATGTGGGAGCTGAGCGAGTACTAGCAGCTCAGTCTTGGTGCTCTGTTGAATATGAACAATTTCACAGAACATTAATGTCAGACAAGGGCCATGCTGTGTCTTGATGGATGGAGGCAATATCAAGCCCACTGCTGGAGAGGTGGGCATGTTTTCTTCTGTGCATTCATCAGCTCTCCCAGGAGGGGCCTGGGAGCCACTTGAGAATATGGTGTCCCTAACCCTCCCTCCCTCCTTCCGCTGGGACTGTGACTGGAGACCCGAGGGATCTGCAAATATGATCAGGCATGTAGTATTGGGAAGAGGTACAGGGGTGTAACCGTGCAAGGGGCAGTGAGCAGCCTTTCAATGGTGTCGCGAAGACTAGGGGTTTGAGGGGGTGTTTTGCAACCTGGTTTTGAGGCTACTGGTGTGGAGCAGTGCGTCAACGGCTCTCCGATTCTGGGGGGCAACGAGGACGTAGGGCGGCTGTGGGACCCGGAGTGGGAATGGGGTGTGTGGGGGTGGTGCCGTACGTCTGGGCTCGACTGCCAGGAGGGGCGAGGATTGCTGGGGATGCTGATCCCCAGCAGACCTCCGTCTGCTACCTACAGACAACGTGGGCGGGCTCAGGTTCCAAGCCTGAGCCTCCTGCCTCCACGGTGCACATGGCAAGGAAGGCAAGCAGGTGGAAAGGCTGGAGCCGGCCGGGCGGGCAGAGGCGGGCTTGCTGACGGTCCCGGGGGCCACCTTGGGCCCTGACAGGCGAGGTAGTGGGTGTGGGCATAGGTCCAAGGCCGCCCCACTTGGCCTCCAGGGCCCTGCGCAGCGTGCCCGGCAGGGCCAGTGAGCTGAGGGAGGCGGTGGCGGCGCGCGGCTGCTAAGCCCAGCGCCCCCCGGGGACGCTCCCCGTAGGTGTCACCGGCGCGGCGCGGGGCGGGCAGCGAGGGGGAGAGAGGAGAGAGGGCGGGCTGCTCGCGCCGCGCCCCGCCTCCCTGCGCCCGCTGGCCCGTCGAGCCGCCGCCCCGCCACCACTGCTGAGCCCGGAGCCACAGCCGTCCGGTGCCACCACCGCGCCACCGCCACTGAGCCTGGCGCGCCCCGCACCCGTCCCCTCGCCATGCCGGCCGCCGCGACGCCCACGCGCCCGCCGCCGCCCCCGGCCCGGCCCGCCCCCTGCTGCCCAGCGCGGCCAGCCCAGGGTGAGTGCAGTGCGCTCCGGCGGGGACCCTGGCGGGGGCGTCGCCTAGGTGGGGGTGGGAGCACTCATGTTGCCTGGACTTGCTGATGATCCCACTACGCGCGGGGTAGTGCCAGCCCCCCTCCGGTGCCCGAAGCGCTCGCTCGTGTGTGTGTGTGTGTCTGTGTGTGTGTGTGTGTGTCTGTGTGTGTGTGTGTGTGTGTGTGCGCGCGCACTAGCTGAAAGTCCATTGCTGGGGGATAACGCTGTCCGGAGCTGATTTCCTCTCCCTCACCAACCAGCGGACCCCCTTCCTGGAAGCTGTGTGGGCATCTTTCGAAGGTCCACGGGGCTGCAGAGAGGAAAGGCACCTCGGAGGGAGCTGACATTTATTGAACATCTTAACCTGCTGGTGCCTCACCTAGAGTTGACCTCATTTCCTCCTGTTCACAAACCCGTGAAGAAGGTGGTATTATCCCCATTTCTCAGATGAGGAAACAAAGGTGCCTAGAAATCTTGACTTGACCAGGTCTCAGGGCTTGATAGTGTTGGGTCTGGAATTTGAACTCAGGTCTCCAGAGCTCTCCAATCCAGCTAAAGGAAAGGAAACTCTCCCCAGAAATAGATAAAGAAATACATAGGAATGCTAAGGACTGTCAGGAAAAAGACCAGAGGCATAGCATCTGGGAATTAACAGAAAACCATGAGTTTGTGAAATAGCCCATTAATCAATTTCAAACATAGGAGCACATTTACAGTGCCTTCCGTGTCTGGCTCGGGCGTGTTGTGATGGGGAGAAGATAGACCAAACGGGTGCTGGGCATAGGCATCTGGGGACGCCTTTTCAGAGCATCCGCCTGCTGGAGTGGGGGGTGAGGAGAAGTGGAGGGAATTCAGCTGTTATTCATCCCCAAGTTAGTCATCCCGCCACTTCACCCTGTTGACTGTGTTCTGCTCTTCCCTGGATGTGTTGCCCTAGATGAGAGCTGTCCATTTGAAGCTGGGTCCTGCCTTTGGCATCCTTTGTCTTTCATGAAGCATTGTGGCCTTAGGGGCCCTGTGTTTCCATGACTGTGTAGGAGCTTGCAGAGCTGATCTGTTGGGCTAGTGTTGAGCTGACCAGCACAATCAATGGGGCATCTACAGCGGAAGCCAAGCACTGTGCTTATCCTTCAAGGCAAGGAGGCAAGAAACAGGGGCCACAGGAAGTCAGAAAGGGAAGGGATGTTAGGTTTGCCGGGCAGCCCGACTACTTGGATTGCTTTGGGTGGTGTCCCTGGAGAGAACAGAGAGGCAGAACATGATTTCTGAAAGATGCTCCGTAACTCACTCCACTTAGGTGTGAGAGGTCTTTATGGTCCTGCGTGAGAACCCTGCGAGGCCTCCACATCACAGAGGGACTCTTAGTGCTGTTGGGGCCGGCTTTGGGCAAAGCTTGGAGAAAGAAATGTTGGACTGTCACAGGTGTTTCAGGGCTGTGCTGTCTGCCCTCAGAGCTCTGCCATCTTTGTGCCCCAGGGGCTTCCATTCCCAAGTGCCAGCCCCTCCTTCATTGGAGGATGGCCTTGGGCTGCTGCAGCCTGCTGGGTCTGTAGGAAGAGAGCACCGGATGCCTGGGAATTGACCTGTCCCGTGGGAGAGGCCCATAAGCAATGCCTGAGCGCACTGTAGTATAAATAGTGCAGTTCCCTTGCCCTTGCCCAGGACACTGAGGCGTGACATACTCTGTCTCCAGAGACCCACGCAGAGTTGTGTCAGTTGACTTCCGGATCTTTTCTGGGCTTTCTTTTCTTTCTTGTCTTACTTCTTTACCCCCCACCAGTTTTTCCTAATAATACTTCCTAAGAAAACACTTTCCTAGAGATTCTTATCCCAGGATCTGGTTCTAGAGAACCCAGCTGACACCATGGACCCACTCACTCTCACCATCGTTTTCCTCCCACGGGATCCGCGCAGAACTCCATCAGTCATGGGCAGCCTGTGCCCGAGTGTGAAGCGCCTTCGTCTGAACCCGCACAGGTGCCTCCTCCCGGCAGGTGCAGCCCTGTGCCCGGGCACGGAAGGGGCAGCAGGGCTTCAGGGCCATGGGCCCCTCATCTGCTGCCTTCTGTGTGCTCACAGTGCCCAGCACAGAGGGCCCAGGCTTGGGCCCGAAAAGCAGAACACAATGAAGAGGTGCTGGTAGTTGTTTCAGGATCTCATTTCCTGGCTTCTTCCATCTCTCTCTTGCCCAGTTTAAGGTTTCCCACCCACGTTTTCCTAAATATTTGAATATTTCAGGCAGATGCTTTGCTTTTCTCTGGTGAAATGTCCAGCTGGTTAAATGTCCTAGCTTCTTCCTAGAATCGATAAAGGAAAGGGAGGGAAAGCTGCCTAGGCCATTGGAACCACCGTACCACAGACGCAAGGGATGTGGCACCTGTTGGAGAGGGTGGGCAGGTCTCCACCCACCTGGCCTCCGGGGGCTCCGCCCTGGGGGCTCATGGGCTGCCGCAGTCAGAGGTTCCTGTCTGGTGGGTTCCTTTCCTTGCATCTGGGGGCCCACTGTATCTGATATCAGTTTCCCCACCTTTGCCTTTGGTGGCCTCCCATTAATTTCTAAGTGTGACCTAGGCAGGGGTAAAGCAGAGCCCCTTTTGAAGATGCATGTGTGGGGGAGTTCTTTGAAGAGGATGTTTTTGTTAACTGCTGGTAATGTAGGTCAGGAGATGGAAACACAGACAAAGGAAGAATGGCAGCCAGGGACTTAGGTTCTGTCCCCAGAGGTCTCAGGCTTCCTGGTGATCGGGGGCAAGTCACTGAACTTCTCTGGGAACCGCAGTGGCTTCACGTTTCTTCATTTAATAATAAGTGTCCAGCCAATCTCAGAGGGTTGTTTGATGATTAAAGAGGAGCTATTTTCATTGACTCATCAAACAATGGTTGAGCAAGCCCATAAAATCCTTCCCCAGGGCGGGCTGGCTGCCTCTCAGGAACTGGTGTATGTGGGGGTGTGTGGTTTAGGTAGTAAGTGGAATGGAGAGAAGTTCCAGTTCAGTGGCTGTATGAAGGGCCAGGGAGGCCGCCAGGGCTGCTCGGGCTTGTCTCGAAGGCTGAGCGTTCACAGAGCTTTGCGCATGTCTGGGTGCCGTGCATCGTGTGCTTCTGGGATTTGAGCTCTCGAGTCCTTTAAAGCTGGCTGTGACAGTTCTGAGCTATGCAGTCCTGAAGCCTCAGTTCCCTCGTTGGTGAGATGGGCATGATCAAATTGTGCTGAGGATTTAATGATGTAAAAACGCTTAGCAGATATTATTACACATGGTGTTGTTAAAGTTTCCTTTTAGGCTGACGAGATGTGTATGGGTGCTTTGGGTTAGTGCTTCTCAAATAGTGGGCATCTTGCTAAAATGCAGATTCTGATTCAGGGGGTCTGGGGTGGAGCCTGAGATTCTGCTTATCTCACTTGCCCCTCAATTCTGTAGGTGTCTCCTGTTTGAGGACCACACTTTGAACATGGGGTCCCTAGGCCACTCCCCTCCAGGTGGAGTCTGAAGCCTTTTGGTGCCTGGGGAGGTAAGGGGGGGTGTTCAGGCCTCCCCGGCAGATCTGGTGGGGGGTGGGTATGTGTGTGAGGGAAGGGTTGAGACAGCCCGGACTTGCTGTTGTTGAGGAAGGTGTTCCCCTCAGGGGTTAAAGATCTGAACTTCTTCCAGGTGCCTTAGGACCAGTCCCCTGGAGCACGCTGTTCCTGGCCAAGTGCTCCTCACTTCTCCTGCATGCTAGCCTTGGGGGCGGAGAGATGAAGAAGCCACTGAACCTGCTTGCGGTTGGGTAGGTGGGGGTGGTGTGAGGACAGCCACGTAAACATGTGATTATGACTTGGTGTAATACGCGTTCTGCAGAGTTCATGAGTAATGGTGATGGGGGAAGAAAACTTCCAGGGAGTAATTCACTCTGAACTGGGATTTGAAAGCTGAATAACAGTGATTGAGTCGGGGAAGGGGGCAAAGGAATATGGGGAAGGAATTCTAGGATTAAGGAGTAAATAGTATGTGCAAAGTTCGGGTGTCATGAAACTCTTGGTGTGTGCAGGTCCTGAACGAAGAGTTGTTTAGAGTGTGGTGCATGCTGGGAAGGGCTTGGTTAGGAAGGTGGAGCTGTTTCTGAAGATGTAGGTCAGGCTTGGCGAAGCTCTGCTGCAGGCACAAGTCAATGTCGCCATCCTGGTAGCTTAACGCCACAAGGGTTCCACTCCCACCCTGTGGCCCTCACAGGCCAGTGGAGGGCCGAGTTGACACAGCTTCCCCACCTTGCAGACACACCATTTGGAGAATATGGTCTTTGTAGCCACCTGCATAGGAAGAGATGGTAGGAGAGTTGCTGTCTGGCTCTTCTGTCCTTTAATCTGGAACTGATGAATCGCTGCTGACACCCACAGCCCCTTGGCCAGAACTGGGAGGGGTCTGGGACATGCCGGGGGCTCTGACCGGAACATTTGAAGATATCACTGTCTCTCCCACAGATGCCTTGCTGTGGGCCTTAAGCCTCACCCAGAAGGCCAGAGTTCCTCAAATGGGAGTGATATGTGAATTCCTTTAAAGGAAAAAAACCTTGTATGTTCCTACTGGTGGCTTCAATTTTATTATAACACAATTCAGATATGTAGTAACATTCAATAGGTCTCAACTCCTTATATTTAGAGTGCTTAGGTGACCATAAAACCAAAATAAATGTAGATGTAAAATACCAACACAGCTACAAACCAAGGACATTCAGGTTAACTGTATGAATTTAATGTGATGAAGTTATTTTTGCTAAAACCAAGTCACTTTCTGATTATAAAAACAATCGTTTGGGTTCTCATGAATGTGGTAGGCGACCTGCCATTAGTTGTATGATGGCTCAATTGTCTAATCAGTTTCATTCCTCTCTTTATTAAGTCTGATTTGTTCTTTTCTCAGTAGCCTGTGGCAGTTAAATATTTCTTATTGCTACGTCATCCTGCCAGGACACATATGGTGAAAGGGTGTGGCAGCACTTCGCCATCACGAGGTCACTTCGGTGACCTGGGATATGTTTTTATTGATTTTCTAATGATATTCTTAAAAAAGATGCTCATG
>PVKE010051737.1:0-10540 GCA_004027555.1 Craseonycteris thonglongyai | reverse complement strand
GAGAGAGAGAGAGAGAGAGAGAGAGAGAGAGAGAAGGGAGAAGAGCCCAGAGTAGTCCTCACAGTTGTACATCATTGGGTGTGGCATGGTTTCACTCCACAAAGGTGGATGTGGGGCTGCATGGGAAGGGATCAAACCAGGGAACTCCCACATGGGAGCAAGAACCTTTACCACAGGGCTCAGCAGATATGAATTGTGCTGCTGTTCAGCATATGAGTTTGCATGGGTTGGGGCCGGGATTCGATCCTTAGACTTACTTCATGGTTGCAAGGCAAGTGCTCAACCTGTTGAGCTATCTCAGCTCCTCATGACTTACTTACTTTAAACTGCCCTTTTGTATAAAGAATACATTTATTAAAAGTTTTGAAAATGTTTTGCTGTTACACTCTTCCTGACACTGCATTATATTTTAAAAATTGAGGTATAATTGACATACAATATTGTATTAATTTCAGGTATACAATGGGTTTCTCTATTTGTATATATTGTGAAATGATCACTACAATAAGTCTAGTTAACAGATTATATCCATCACCTTACAGTTACAATTTTTTTTTCTTGTGATGAGGACTTTTAAGATCTGCTTTCTTATCAACTTTCAAATATGCAATACAGTATTACTACAAGAACTATAGTCACCATGCTGTACATTACATTCCCATGACTAATTCATTTTATAACTAGAAGTTTGTACCTCCCACCCCCGTTATTCTGGCAACCACTAATCTGTTCTCTGTATCTATGATCTTGAGTTATTGTTGTTGTTCTTGCTGTTTTTAAATTGCACATATAAGTGAGATCATACAGTTGTCTTTCTCTATTTGATTTATTTCACTTAGTATAAAGCCCTCAAGGTCCATCCATGTTGTCATAAATGGCAAGATTTCATTTTTTTTCATGGTGATTTACTGTTTTAAAATCATCTAGGGGAAATATTTTGACTAAGATATCCAAATGCTATTTCTAGTTAAATGAACTGCTGAGAATTGCCAACAGCTATGCAAAATGTGTTATCCTCTTTCTTAACTGGACTCAGTTGAATGAATCATTTATTCTAGAGTCAATTATTAAATGCTATTCAAGAGTAAGTCTCGTTTCACCTATATTCTCCCCTTTTGTAAAAGTATTTATTAGTAGTCCTAGAATAGGGGTTTTGTTATTTCATTTCATTTTAACAATGGGATTAAAACCCATGCTTAGCAGTTTACATACAAAATCTTGATATAAGTGAGTTGTTAGCTCTAAACTATCTTGATCCTATTGCAGGGTCATTTATGAATCAATTTCTTTTCCGCTTTACATATTTTAATAATAATACAGTAAGAATAGCTTCCATGTATTGGGCATGTACCTGTGAGAGGGACACTGCTCAGCCCATTTAATTCTCTCAGCCCTACACAACTAGTACTAATGCTGTTCCCATTTATAGGTGAGGAAGCTGAGGTTCAGAGTGGCTACACTTACCCAAGTTCATACAACCTGTAAACTAGGAATGAGCCAAATCAAAAGCCTGTGGTTTTAGACTATCATGCTTTACTACTTTTTGTTTTCTCCTATAAGCATTAAACTGAAGACTTAATTAATTATAGATTTTAGCCTGATCTACCAAGCAAAAAAATGCTTTACTTGGCAAAGGCTATGGGGAGCTCAGCTCAAAGACCTGAGCAGCTGAGTCATACCCCCTATAGAAACAGAATGTTAGCATTCTGAGAAGTCACAGAGAATGTGGTGTAGGTGCTTGCTGGTTGTTTACCAGTATTCATGTTATCTAAAATTCCAAGCTTCTATGATACAAAGAATAGGATGTGTTTCTCCTGACTTTAAGAGTCAGAGAGTGGAAGGAGTGTGTGGGAGAAGGCCTGTGAGATTCCATCTCTGCAGCTCACTCATGGAGACAGGTGTCCCAGGCAGAGGTTCCAGTCAGGAGATGCCTCCCAAAACCTGCTCCCCAAGCTGCTGCCACCATTGAAGTGGTTCACCGGCTTTCCCTGGTCCCTGTAGTCTCTGCCCTCAAGCTAAGTTGCAGGACCTTTAGCAAATATGTGCCCACCTTCAAGGAGCTCACATTCAACTGGGCACTGCTCTGGCCTCTGGGGCATGCAGTGAGCAGACACTGTCCACCAGGGGATGGTGGCATCTGCACCACCCAACATGACTGGTCCTTTCTTGTCCCAGCTGTGAACTGGCTCCCCAGGGGGCTTTCCTTTATTTCTCCTCACTGGGAATATCAACTGGGCAGTGACAGTGGGCACTGAGATCCTGACTCTGTCATAAGTTGTTTGTCCTTTTCTGACATTAGTGAAATATTAATGTTATCAAATGCTCTTATAGAATCTACTTAAATAGGCTTTGTTTTAAGTATTTAACATATATTCACTTAATCCTACAACTCAATTAGAAATATGTCATTATCACCCCGATTTATAGATGAAATGGAAGCACAGAAAGGGTTAGTCACTTGTTCAAGATCACACAGCTAGTAAGCTGTGGAGGTGGGATTCCTAATGTAGGCAGCCCAGCTCCAGAGTCCATGCTTACAATATTGTCCTCTGCTGGCAAGAGTTAGTTCTTAAATGCTGGCATTTCTTGGGCCTCTGTCTGTGCAGTACACGCGTATAGGGCTGAACTTCTCTGAATGAAACTTGTTAGACAATAAATCTGGGGGAAGCCAGGATGGCTCAGTGAATTAAGCCCTCGCTTTGTAGCCCCACGGACAAAGGATTGAATCCTGGCCCCGGCCCGTGCAGGGTCCACGTGGACCCATATGCTGAACTGGGGTGTGCATCCCATGTGGGAGGTCCCCAATTTGATTCTTGCCCCCATCCCCAGTTTGGCCCCTGGCTCAATGGGCATGCCTTCCATTCGGGAGGTCCCCAGCCTAGGTCCCGCCCTGTGTATCCCCTGCCCACCTGTGTGGAACAGAACCATGTCGAAAACAAATGACGTACAACTATGGACACTGCTCTGGGCCCTCCCCCTTCTCTCTGTCTCGGTCAAAGACAATAAAATAAACCTCAAAAAAAAAAAAGAAAAAACATTAAAAAAAATCTGATAAAACCCAGAATTCTGGTTTAACTTCCTTGTTCCAGTGAGAATTGGGATGGGGGGGGGGGGAGGGGGAGGCGGGATGGGGGGGCAGCGGGCGACAGGGGTAGAAGAAAGAACACAGGATTTGGAGTAAAAAAAATCGCAGGTTCATTTCTTGGCATTGTTTTTTCTTTTTCTATTTATGTGAACTTGAACAAGTTTCTTACCTTCCCTATGACTCAATTTCTCACCCATAAAATGGGAATAATACATATTGTGTATCATATAGGGTGCAGTAACTAATAAAAGAGATCATATACATATATAAAGGGGTTCAGTGCTTGCAGCAGAGTACACACTCAGTAAATGTCAGCTAATATTGATAATAAAAAAAGAACAATAAGCAGCTGCTTCTTCAAGAGGTTGTCTTTGTAGAAACAATGTTGGCTCTTTCATTACAGTGCCAGCTTCTCTTCTCTGTTTAGCAGAGAGGGACTTCCCAAGGATTCAACCCTTAGAAAGAATAAGCCTTCATTTCTTTTAAAGATTCCATAAAGGAGAAGCAGAATGAAGGTAGAGAGAAGCAAGAAAAAAAATTCAGAATAAAACATATTAATGGAAAGTCTAAGGAAAGCTGGCAGGGAGGGGTGAGGAACAGGAGATGGAAGAGGAGGATCTGGGTGAGGGCTGTCCGAGGAAGTCAGGGCACGTGGGTGGGCACGGTTTGGTGGGAGGAGAAGTGCTTGGAAAAACAGTTGTGAGTCAAAAATGGGTTCTAGCAGGCAGCCACCCTGAGAACCCAGAATCCTTTGTCCAGGAACTATCAGGTACACCAGACTGCAGCCACATTTGATTCAGAGTGGGATTAAACAACAGCAGGTGACACTGGCAATTTCAACATCTTTCTCACTTTGTGTAATGGATGTCAGCTTTTCTAGGGAAAGATTAGATTCCAATTTTGAATAAAAACCAACAGACCTATCTATACATGTAAGGGAAAGATTCTAGGACGTTCAGCAGAGGATAAAATTATTCAGTGCGCCTCACCAACTACCTAATTCATAAACAATGAGTGCCATGTGATGACATCATGTAACTGGCTGAATGGTAGCTGCCCTGATGGAGCAATGCAGAGAACTTGAGACTGACAGCTGAGAGCATGGAAATTCGATCAAACAACTGCCCAGCGGCCTGGCTCCAGCACTTCCAAGCCATATGACTTGATACTTCATCTGTCTTGTTTGATGACTGGCATATTTATTCATGTGTGTCTATTCCTCTGCAGCTTTAGATTTTGAAATCTTGGCTGGCAGACACTTGATCTGCCAATTGTGAATTATTCCCATGTGTTCTGCATACAGTAGATGCTCAATAAATATTCCAGCAGCTTTAGAGCCAGGTGGAGCGAGGTCAGCAATGTTTTATGGTAATGTTTCTCAAATTGTGTTCTGGGGACATGTTCTACCTGATGTTAGGTATTTTGTGGAAAAAAAGGCCCTATTAGTTTGGGAAATGCAAGGGTAAATTAAGATTTCTTCATGGGCTGGATTTCTTGGAGCTTTAATTATGTAAAGGCAAATTGTAAATCTCCAAGAAGGAGCTAATATTCAATTTCCCAAATTCTTTTGATCATGTGATTTTTGTTTCCCCTGAAGAACACTACCACTTGGAAAGACTCCAGAATACAGGTCCATGGTCTCTCCAAGCTCCTTTAGCCTGGAGCAGACATAGCCAGAGGATCGTTTTCACTGGCAATTCCGGACACCTTTCCCTGCATCTATCTGCCCAACCTAATAACACATCCCTTCATCTCTAGAAACTGTATGGTATGTACGGCCTTTGGGAAGTAGAAATAGTCAGAAATGGCAGGGTATAGTTTCATAACTGTTGTCATAAATTCAACATCAATATATCTAAATTCTAAAACTAATATATCTAGGAATTCTAAAACCAAGATACAAGAAAGATTTTTCTTACAATCCAAAAAGAGGAGCTTAAGGCATATGAAAAACTATTACTTCAGAGTCAGGGCAGTCACGAGGAAATAGTCAAGCACGCTACCTTTGAGCCACATGGTTCCACTACATAATGTGACAACTAATAAATCAAAGGACCTTAAAGGTTACTGAGCCATTTTCCTTATTCTATAGATGAAGAGGCTCAAGAACCAGAGGGGTTAGGTGAGTTGCTTAGGTCACGCAGCTAGTCAGTAGCAGAGCCAGGGGCTAGACTTCAGTCATCTGACCTTAGGACATGCTATAGTCACAACCTAGGTACTAATGGGTTTCCATTATCTCTGTGAAAATAATTTGATGTACCACCAGCCCTCTCTCCTTCTGCCCATGGGTCCTCAGGGGCAGGCTCAGTGGGTGAACAAGTGCCAGGTGCCAGGCAAGAGCAAATGCGGTCTGCTGGTGAGGAGGAGGAGGAGGAGCTAGGAGCTGCAGGAATTACTGAAGATACTAACTTAGGTGTAGCTGAAGACATGGTGGCAGTGGGTTCTGGTTGGCAAAACCCGAGGAGCAAAAGGGAAAAGAGTCAGGACAATGAAAACAAGTGCCCAGGACAGGGCCTGCCATATCACAGTCCTCAACGGGCAGCAGACCTGCCTGTAGAGTTTCAGATCTGCTGAGGCTTGAGTTTGCCCTGAGCTTCAGTCAAGGAGGAAACTCCAGGTGTGCTCTGCAGACAGAAGGGAAGGGGCCTAGGAGAATGCAGGTCTGGGACAAAACTCTAGAAGGGAGGCTGAATGGAAAACAGGGAAGAAATAGTACCATTGGTGCACTGGCTATTTATCTGTATTAGGGATGCCAGGAAAGGTAAAAAAAAAAAGAGGCAAGAAACCTCCTCGGCTTCCATGAGGAGCTGGAGCTGGCAGGAAGAGCCCTCCTGGGAAAATTCCTCTCAAGATCTGTTGCCAGAAGAGAGAGGGCAGCTGCTCATGGGTGGCAGCAGTTGGTTCGGGCTGGGGACCCTGATTAACATCTCCATGTGCACAAGTCCAAGGAGAAGAGCTGCAGAAATTCAAACCTTTGAATGTGGTGGCCTGGACTGAGCTTCCGACCCTCAGAAGAGGAGACATATTTTGGAGATATGGACTATGCGGCTGGCAGGACTTTTGCAGTGATTTTGCTGGATGGGCTCAATGAAATTAAAGCCTGCTCATTTTCTTCAGGAGAGTCAGTTAAAGACATTTGTGGGTGCTGATGACAGTTTTTGAAGGTGTGTTGACAGTTCCTGAAAAAGTGACAGACCTGTTTGGGGTTGGGATGGAGGGTAATTATTTATAGGTTACATGGAGCTATGGCAAGAGGGGTTAGGGGCCAAACACAAGCCTTGCTTCCCTTGTAGACAGGATGAATTTTCCCTTCAGAGGGGTAAAAACGTTTTATAGCTGGTTCAAGAAAGCTCTTTAGAGAAATATTTACTTGGAAAGTACTAAGTGCATAGATGGCAGAGATTGAAGAGGAAAGACACCATTCAAGTATTAGAAAGTGAAAAAACTTGTACCTGAAAAACCCCCAAACCAAACCAAAACAAGATCATGATGTGGGAATGTTAACTGGGCAAATATTCTTTTCTAGATGAAGCTGCGGGGCAGCCTATGTTTGAAGTCAGAGGTGCTAGATTCAAGTCTCAGCTCTAACGTCCACTGAGTGAAACTGGGCCAATTATCTGTACTTAGTTTTTTCTCTATTCTTTCAATTTAAAGCAGTCCTAAGAGTAACAGCTCCCTTTCAGAATTGTAGGATTAAAGAAAATAAGGTGAAAGTGCTTTATATACTTATATAAAGTATATAAGCAGTAGAAAGGTTAGCTAATTTTACTAATATTAATGGGCATAGGGGAAGCCAGATGGCTCAGTGGGTTAAGTACTTGCTTTGCAGCCCTGGGGACTGAGGATCAAGTCCCGGCACTGGCCCATGCGGACCCATATGCTGAACTGGGGTGAGCTTCCCATGCGGGAGGTCCCCAGTTTGGTTCTTGCTGGGGCGAGCTTCCCACGTAGAAGGCCCCCAGTTCGATCCCCAGCTTGGGGGGGCATGCCTCTCCCACGTGGGGGGTGGGGGGGGGCAGCCTGGTTGCTGCCCTGTGCAGCCCCTGCCCACCTGTGTGGAATGAAACCATGTCGAGAGCTGATGAGGTGCAGCTGTGGGTATTACTCTGGGCCCTCCCCTTCTCTCTGTCTCTTTCTGTCTCTGTCCCTGTCAAAAACAATAAAATAAATCTTTAAAAAATGGGCATGTATTCAATGATTTCTAGATATGGCATTTGGTTTTGTGAGGCACCTACATTTAAGGTGGTATTTCTTTGAATTGAGAAATTACAATTTTAGAAAATGAATGCTTTGTGTTTTATACAGCCCTTCCCTGGCCTCTCAGCTCCATGGTGGGACTGGAGGGTATTGTGTTTTAGACTTGTGTATGGAATAAGCCTACCTCAAACCCAGACTTATCTTTTAATTCTATAATTTCATATCTCTTCTTTGGCAAGGGAGAAATTAGTAAAGAAAGATGCCTTTTATGTCCACGAGGCACTACAGCTAAAGGAACAGATGCTAAATTAATAAGAGAGCAAAAGCAAATTTTACTATAAGTTGATGAGAAGTGAGTGTATATGAGTAATATAAAACAAAGACTATATGAATCCTAGATATTTTCATATAAGGTTGATAAAAACATTTCTATTTCCTGTTCATTTTTTAAGTGTTGGAAAACACAGTAAAAAACTTAAGTGTTTCACTCAAATATTTTTCTGAATCAAATTGGTATGCAAACTTTCCCCCCCCTTTAATTCTAAATGAGTAGACTATAGCCTTCTATGAACTATATGTAACACCTGCAGCATATAAATTCAGGCTCAGATTTCCTAAAAACGCTGGGCATGTTTTAGTATTTTAATGATAAAATCCAGATGTCTTGTTTTACATGCCCTGGAAGAAAAGAAACATACAATCTTACAAAGAACATGCACCATTTTAAATCTGATTAAACTCTAGGCCAAACAAGGACTGGAAAGAGTATGATGTTTGTACAATCTTTTAAAAAAGTATTTTTCAAATACACTTAAATGTTCTGGAAAACTCCTGAACTGTGAACCAGCAATATTTATTTACATTCCAACCCTGCATTGGAGTATTAGTTTTGAGTCACATCTTGGTGTTTAAAGTAGGAGCTGTGGTGATGATTAGGTTGATTGTTCAATCTGTGTTTCGAGGCCCATGTGGAAGAAACTGTACTTTGGTCACTCATACATATGACAATACCATTTAGAGCCCGGTGGTTCCTAAGTGTGGTTTGGTGTCAGAACCACTCATGAGTTTCTTAAAAATACCCAATTGCAGACTTCATTATTGAGCATCCAATTCAATCAATCTGGGTACAGATGCAGGAATCTGTTCTTTTACAAAGTGATTCTAATAAAGCCTGGGAACCATTGAACTAGGTCTCTGGGCATTTTTAAAAGTTTGATTGATTAAATGTGCATAGAAATCATAGGGGATTTTGTTAAAATGCAGCTTCTGATTCATTAGGTCTAGTATGAGTGGAGGTGGAAAATGTTGCATTTCCAACAAGTTCTCAGATGCTGCTGTTGATCTGGGAACCACACATTGCATTTCTTTCTTTCTTTCTTTTTTTTTTTTTTCCTTTTCCTTCATACACCACTTACTTTAATTGTACACATATTTTCCCATCCATCAAACATGATCACTATTATTTCATATAGTCAATATTCATTTAAAAATATATATGTGTGTGTGTGTATGTATGTGTGTGTGTGTGTATATATATATATATATATTCTCCCCTTAACCTGCTCTTCATTCCTTCCTGCATTTCCATGGCTTAATCTGAGATCACTTTTCTTTCAGGAAGAATTCTTTTCCATATTTCTTGCTAGTTCAGGTCTGCTAGTGGCAAATTCGCTTGGCTTTTATTTATTTGAAACATCATTATTTTACCTTTATTTCCGGGAGTATATATTTACTGATCCAATAATCCTAAATTGCCATTATTTTCTTCAAGTACATTAAAGATATTGCTGTACTAAGAAGCAGCTGTTCATCTTCTGCCTTCCTCCCACTCCCCACCCCCTCCTCCATCTCTCTCCCCTCTGCTCTCTCCTTTTTTCTTTGAAATAAAGTAAACTGATTATCTTATTTGCCTGTTTAAAGGGATATCCTCTCTTATCACTCTGGCTACTGTTGTTTTCTTCCTTTCCTTTTTTTTTTTTTTCTTTTTGAGAAATTTTCCTGTAATGTGCCTGATTTGTTGTTTCTTGGTACAGATCTTTTAGGTTAATAAAATGCAATGAATCTGGGGCTATTGTCTTTAATTAGTTTTGGAAAAATTTTACACATAGTCTCCTTAAATATTGCTTCTGTCTTCTCACCCACCACTTTTACTTGCTTCTCTCTAGCACTGCACTGTATTTTATTTGTATGTGTGCATGTGTTTATTAATTTCAGGCATACAATGCAACATAATGATTAGACATTTATACATCTCACAAAGTGATAACCCAACAAGCCTACTACCCATCTGACACCTTAGTTAGGTATTACAATACCACTGACTATATTCCATAGATTTGTCCACTGTCTACCACTGGTTGATACACAGCCAGGGACCACCCATGGGGACAAGCTGTGTATCTCAACAGACTTCAGAAATTCTCACATTCCTTCTGAATCATTATGAAGGGATATCAGAAGCTTGCACTGCATAGAAATGGCCAATTGATGACACAACTAAAGTCATTCACAGGAGAAACAGGATGGCTTAGATCCCCATCTTTTAACTTACTTTGCAAGCATTTCAACATGGCATTGAAGTGAATAAGATGTATCTCCCCACTCCCCAAATTTGCAAGTAAAGACGTATCTACATGCTGAGAAACAAGTCAATTATCTGTCAATGGTAGAAAAGTAAAGAGTACCCAATAGAATAAATAATATAGAGCAACAAAAATAAATCAACCATAGCTACACATATCAATAAGGATAAATTTCAAAAACACGGTTGAGTGAAAGAACACGTCAGGAAAGAATACATACAATTTGATCAAAACATTCCAATAATTTCCCATAAAATTGAAAGCCCTTATAATGGCCTACAAAACTCTATACCACCAGGCCATCTAACCTTACCTCAAACTGCCCTCCACAGCTTACTCCACTTGAGCCACACTGACCTTACTGTAGCATGAAGGTGCCAGACCTGGTCCCACCTCCACCCCCACCTCCACATGGCATGTGCACTTACTGTTCCTTCTGCCTGGATTGCTCTTCCTTCAGATATCCAGAGAGCTCACTCCCTCAACCCCATCCTATCTTTACTCAAATACAAGGTCTTCCCTTACCACCCTGCCTAGGGGTCTAATAGTCACCCCTCCCCCACACTCCCCATTCCTCTTCTCCGCCTTACTTTTCTCCCTAGCACTTATCATGCCATATGCTTTATTTATTTATCTTAAAATCTATCTCCACCTAACCAGAACGTAATTCCTGCAG
>PVKE010051736.1:0-10546 GCA_004027555.1 Craseonycteris thonglongyai | reverse complement strand
TGGTGGGGACTCGGGGGGAGGGGGAGGGGAGGCAGGGCAGCCCCGGGGACTGTCAGCTCTGCAACCCTGCTCTGCTCCACAGCCAGGGCTCCAGCCTGTTCGTTTTGAAGTTTGCCCAAAGTCTCCGAGTTGAAATGCCTGAATTTGATACCACTTCCTGCACCACAGGCTCAGCCAAATGTCCTTGGCTTTTCAATAGACCTAACCTCTTGGCACGAGGGAGTCTGGAGGTCCTGCATTCTCTTTTGCAGACGTTTAACCTTCCACTGACCCTTCTCCAATTTACGCTCCATAAGTAAGGTGACCAGATTTTAACATTGGTAAAGCAGGACACCATTGGGGGGGGGGGGGGGTTTCTTGATTAAAAATTTGGTCTATCTCCCGCCGTTCCCTAGCTTGTCGTGCATTCTTTCCAAAAATCGGGACTTTTTTAAAATGCCACGGGACAAATTATTAAAAATCGGGACTGTCCCGCCAAAAGCGGGACGTCTGGTCACCCTATCCGTAAGTCTCTCAAATGCCTTACTTCCTGGAAAGAGGTCCTTCCTTCTTCCTTTCTCTCCCGCTCCCCCATCATTTTTGCTTTCTTTCTTTCTTTTCCCTTTTGAGGAGGGAGCAGGAACAGCAATGGAGGAGCGCTTGGACACTCTGTCAGGGGGACACGGTGTCACAGGAAGTTTCCAGCGGAGGTGGTCGGTGAGGGAGGCAGCACAGGTGTGGCTGAGCCACACTGCTGTCTGGAGAGCAGAGCTGCCTTCCCCTACAGCGCCCCAATGCCTTGTCGCTAGTCACTGAGGTAGTTTCAGAAAGCTACAAACTCGCCTTTATTCCCTGGCTTGTCCCAGGCTTTTGTTCTGAACAGTCTTCACGTACGGCTTTTGAGTAGCAAACTCAGTTTATTGTCCCATTAATATCGAGCTGTCCCCTTGCAGCCCTATAAATGCACTTCTGGAGACTTCTTGGTCAGTGTTCACCGTGGCCAAGTCCTAGTTTCCTGCCAGCTAGGACAGGGGTGAATATTTTTTAAGTTTAGAGGCTTTTCATAGCTTTGCCTCCCGCCATCCCCAAATCTTTTCTAATTGAAGTCTTTTTTATCTTATGTCCGAAGAGCTAGCATTGTTTCTGCAGTAAGGTGGACATCTTGAATGACTCACTCATGGGCGTCCACTTAGTCCAACTTAATGAGGCCTATATCCTTCGCATACTGACGGAAACACTGGCGGCACATATTGAGGCGGTATTTCCAGATCAGACCCTGCCGGTTTGAGCAGACGAGGCCAGAACGAGACCCCTGCTGGAATTTTCTTGGCTGGCTCCAGTAGAGCTGCTGATGACCCATCTGGCTCTCTTGAAGGCATCGATTTGCCTCTCCTTTTTAACCATCCAGGCTTTCTTTCCCCAGAAAGTGCAGTGGACGTGCCCAAGTTCGCAATCGTAGCAAAGAGCGGAGTCGCAGGGAACAGATGCACACCCACAGCACTTGCATGTGCACACAGGCCGTGTCTGACTGAAGACAGTGCTTCAGTTATTGTAAGGGAACCAGCAAGTGTGATTTTATGCATATAAGCATTTTTCACAAAACCGACAAGTTGTGAATCATAGAATTGATTTGATAGCTTTGGCAGAGAGGGGTGTTTGTTTTTGTCATTACAAAGCCTGAGTTTGCTCTGAAATCTAAGTTGATCTTTCTAGATCTCCCTGTCTCTTCAGCAAGAAGTTCCCTCATGGAGTTTATCTGTAACTAGCTTGTAACATTTCATTCTTTAATCAGTAGTTAAATTTATGTGCTAATTGAGCACTTTCTGTATGTAATGCCATGTTCTAAGGGCTTTATGCACACTATCGTATTTAATCTTCCAAATAATCCTGTACAGTGGCTACTATACTAATTAATTTTACAGATGTGGAAACCAAGACCCAGACAGGTTATGTCACTTGCCTAATGTCTATGTTTATTCACCTGTGTCTTCAATTATCTTGTATGAAGCAGAACATTCTCTTTCTTACCCTCTGTCTACCACATGACATATATAATCAGTTCTGCACATAGTGAATGCTGCATTAATATTAGTCAATGTCCACTTCCCAAGAAAAAAATCTTGAACAAAAGACCATGAAACATCAGGCAGGTTATGTTGTGATACCTTCCAAATGTACTGTCCCTCGAGCCTCACCAATGACTCCCAGAGTGGTGCCGAGTCTGCAAGAAGCTAACAAGAGAACTGGCTGTATCTCACTTCAGATCTCAGTGTCCCCATTGAGGATAACAAACCCAAAGCTATGAAAATATACATGCAAACATTCACCATCCTCTGTAAGCTAAAATTGTGGCCTTTCTCATTGCTCATACTATTGCCCTCTCGATTCTACGAGAGAAAGAAGGTACTTGGACATGCAGTATCTGGGGGGACCCATCAAGTCAAACAAACTCTGGATGTTTACTTTGTTCCTGAGCCCAGCATACTGATTCCATGTTAGGTAGTTTTCTACGCCTAGAAACCCAAATATCACTGGCATTCAGTCTGTCTGTATCCTTGAAATTTCTCTTCCTTTCCACCCTCTACTTTATTGGCCAGACAATATGATCAAAGACAACACAGGGGGAAGACAATCGTCAGTGTTTCGGAGCTTAGTAGAGATCTTGCTATTATGGTCCCTATGTTGTACCAGTTTGTTGGAAGCCAATGATGTTTTCCTGAATTTTGTCTCAGATTTCTCATATTGGCTTCATTTCTAGCACAGGCTCAAAAGAAGCCCCACACCTAGGTCTCTAGCTCATGTAAAGTCACTTGCTTCAACCTACAGTAGCTATTTGGTCTTACCCCTAGATGTAGAGTTTATTTATCACAAACTGAAGAACTCTGGTTTCATTTGTGGTCAGAGTCTACTGAATGCCAAGGTTAGATACTGAGAACAAGAAAGAGCAGAGGAAAGAAGAAAGGCCTCTTGGGAACTACTCAGTTATTCAGAAAAAAAAGGCTCATCTAAATAGTCAGTATAGATATTGCCTTTACTGGAGCAAAAGCCAGAAGACACAGAAGAAAGAAGACACAAGGTGGTTCTTATACATGGGAAACTTGAAGACTGAGATGGTGGCATGAGCAGGGAAATGGGATTCACCTTAAAAAGACACAGGACACAAAGAAAATATGACTTTAAAGAAATAAAATGCAAATTATGTGCATCAGCTCTCATCACCTACCCAGAGATGAACTCAGACCATGAGTTAAAGTGCGGAGCCAGAGTGGTAAATGGATCAAGTCGCTTGTATCACCAATTTGAGAAAACCATTTGATTTCCAACAGGAAAGAAAATAAACAAAGTATAGCCCTTAAAGTGTTAAGACTCATTTCATTGCTTTCCTTGGTGTATTCCCCTAATAAGGTCACAGTGCTATATTCTCTGACTCCACCTACTCATAAACCTAGGGTTTTTCCCCATGTCCACATGGAATCTCTTGAGATACAAAGCGATCCAGACCTACCAGATGATCAGTTCCCATTTGGGAGCCTTGGGCCATCCCCCATCTTCTTCCTTCTCCCCTCACCCAATCAATGGATAGGGGGAAACATTCTAAGCAGGTCTCAAAATGGAATCTCAAGGAAAAGATGCACTGATCTTAAAAAAAGAAGAACACACAAAAAAGAAATTGAAACAGGAACTCTGATGCAAACCTAATGAAAATGGTATCAAAGGAAAGTCTGGGGAAACTAGCAAAGAGAACCTAAGAGCTCTGAGACAGAGAAGTAGAGAGGAAAATAAAAGTTCCTGCTCCCACAATGCTGGTTGATTTTACTTCCACTAAAGCACAAAGAACACTCTTTAAGAGACTAAATCAGTGCATGAGAACACTGGTTATGAACTCACGCTCTGCCTGATTCCAGCTCTACCCCTCACAACTCAGTGGTCCAGGGCAGCAGCTGAGCTGCACGTTCCTCTCTGTAAAGTGGGAGTGATCATGTTTCCGTTACAGGAATGTTTTGAGGTTTAAATGAGGTTATAACATTAACACTTCTATAGCATCTACTATGTGCCAAGCATTGCTAATTAATTAATTTGCCCAACATCACAGAGCCAAGAAGCGACAAAGTGGTGATCTGAACCCAGAAAGTCTGGCTTCAGTCTGTGTTCTAATCTACCATGTCTCTTAATATCATGCTCATAAATCACTCTGCCCAGTGCCTGGCACATGATCATGGTACTGCAAATATTAAGTTATCATTTTATTATTGCTATCCTCACACAAGGCATAAGAAAAATCTTCTTGTCTGTAGAGATTAGTGGGGGGGCGGGGGAAATGGTTCTCGAATGCAATACCCAGAGCTCTGCAGGCCAGAGAAGTTTTCCTGGGAGAATTCAGAAAGGACTCACCAGAGATGTGCTGCTTTTCTCTAGATCTGTGTCTAGCTCACACAAGTTTTCTTCTGTTTTCCAAGACTGACTTAGAGTTCTAAGTCTCAATGGAGAGTTATAGATTAACCTCATCCTTTCATTTTATAAGCAACTAAATTGAAAATCGTAATAATAGTATTTCATTTTATTATTATTATTATTTTCTTAATTGTTTGACAGAGAGAGAGAGACAGACAGAGAAAGCCAGAGAGAAGGGGGAGAGCCCAGAGCTATCTCCACAGCCATACATCATCAGTTTTCAACAGTTTCGTTCCATGCAGGTGGGCGGGGCCATGCAGGGCTGGAACTGGGCCCGTGCCTCCCACATGGGAAGCACGCCCTGGGTGGAAACCAACCAGGGACCTCCCACATGGAAAGCACTCCCAGGGTGAGAACCGAACCGGGGGCCTCCCACATGGGAATCACATCCCAGTTCAGCACTTGGTTCTGCACGGACTGGGACTGGGACTTGATCCTCAGACCCCGAAACCACAAGGCAAGCGCTTAACCCGCTAAGCCATCCTGGCATCCCCTGAGTTACAATATTTTATTATAGAAGATTTCTAAATTAGCAACAAAAGAAAGTCTCTCAATGCCCAGACAATGCTCCGTCTTTTAAATCTATAGCCAATGTATATACCAGATTTCTAGATTTCACAATCTTTTGTCCATTGTCTGCAAAAGTGCAGTTCTATTGGCCAAATAAATGATTTAATTATTGATTTGAAAAATATGGTTGCAGCAATGATTCATCACATGGAAGACAGTTACAGAGCTTCTTTTTCCATTTACTTCTAATGGTCGGGGGCGGGGAGGTCAGACGATGATGCTTAAATCAAAGGGTCTCTAATTACCTACCATAGTCTTCTTGGTCTTCAATGGTCTTGAGGTTTAGGGACCTATTTGACAATGCTGACACCCAAAAGCTCACACTGAATTAGGGTGTTCAAATGCTCCAGACAGGACATAAAACCTTAAAATCAGGGACCTCCTTCCACTCCCCCCAAAAGATTCTTTGCCTTTAAGGCTCCTTTTAAAAGGCAGCTAGTTTTCTCTGATCCTCCTTAATAAAGTGCCCAGCAGCAGCGTTCCCCTTCCTTATTTGAGATCTGTGCAGTCTCATTAAATTTGATGTGTCGCAGAGGGCTTGGATAGTGAAAGGAAGGCTGTGGGAGCAGAACTAGAGGTGGCCGGCTTTACTAAGGAAACGTAATTCATTACGGCTTTTCAAAATGGACGCCCCTCTGGCTTCCTGCTCCATTGATTTTTTCCTCTTTGCCAGTAACAAGTGAAGGGCCAGCTCAGCCTGCAGATTTAACCCTTATTAACAGCTGTTTAAATTAAAGATGTGGTTTGAGGAGACACGGGAGCCTTCGTATATCCCCATTCAAAGGAAACCCAGAAGAGATGATTAAAGATGAAAGTGAGCAAACGTCTGGTGCTAGGCTTGCAATGTGGCGTCTACCCCCATCGGAGGAGGGCCTAGCACCACTACTAAGTAGTTTATCCAAATAATGTGCTCCTACTTTTCCCAGATTAAATATTCATGACCTAGGCCTTCCTCCCCCTCCTTCTTTGAAATAGTCATGGAAGAGGGAGTACTTGCTGTGCTATGTAAAGTAATAAATTTGGGGACAGTAGGCGACTGCCAGCACATTGAACACTGCGTTCCCAGGAAGACTGACCCGGAACAGCGAGGACCATGAGGCTGGCTGCAGGCTTGCCAGGACCTGGAAGGGAAAATTCCCATTGCTTTGGGGCTCCTGAGTGAGGCCGGCAGAAAGAAGACAAGACTCAGAGTGCACACGCAAGCTTTGCTTCTGTCAGTGGGACCAGTCTATGCAGACGCCCCACACACTAACCAGGAAGCCAAAGAGCAAGGTCAAGGACAGGGTGCAGCAGTCCTGGATGAGGTGCTTATCCAGCCTCTATTTCGGGTACTGGGAGCCTCCTACAGCCGGTTCCCTGGGCCCCTGTCCCTGTACACTAGCAGGGGTGTTGTCATGGATGTTCCCCTAAATGTCCCCCTGACAGAAGAGTGAGGGGATCACACTGGCTATTGCAGACAAAACAATACCTACCTGGCCACTAGGAAAATGCACCATGAAAAAAAGTATTTAGGGAAGAGATGAGGATAGTGTGCCCCCTGAAACAGTGAAGTCCACTTTCTTTAGATTTTTGCTCCCTCTTACCGTTCCTCTATCCCCATCTTCTCTCAAAAGATAACTAAAATAATACAGAGAATCGGGGTCACATTCTTTAAAAAATGCACACATATATATTGCAATGAGAAAGAAGAGCATCAAGGTGGCTCTGTCACTCTCAGACTCTATAAACTTATTTTCCTCACTTGCAGAATCTAACTCAAAGAATCTAAAGAGAAACATTTTGTGACAGAAACAAAATAAGACAGGAATAAGTAAATCACACATTGTTAGCACTGACATTTACATATTAAGTGAAAGAGGATATAAGCTCACTCCATTCTTATTTTATGTTCAACTGAAGTACAGAGATAGTTTTCTGGAGTTTAAACTTTATCCCAGCTATTCAAAGTGCAGAAACTTTAGTATATCCTGGTTTTCATTCCTTTAGAAGGAATTCTTCACCACCCGCAAAGTCCCTGAATTAGTTAAGAATTATATGGAAAGCATGACAGTGCATCTATCCACCTTCGTCAGTTCACTTTGGTGACTTTGACACAGGTTTTTTTTTTTCCTAGGAGACTTGAAGTATAAACAGAGGTTGTTATAAATAGTGTTTTCTTCAGACTGTTTTGAAGCAAAGTTTTAAAGTATTCACAGTGTCAGAGAAAGTTACTGCCCGCCTGGTCTTGCCATGGCACGAGAAGCACTGGAAATCTAAACCTTTCACTTTTTTTACTAATTGACACCATCATGGAAATGCAAAAACGATGAAGTATTGGGAAAATAAACGATACATTTCCAATGTATGCCTTGTCCAGTGACAGATTAAGGGAGGTGCGTGTTGTAAGAGCTGCCAAGAACATACAGGTTCAGAACAAGTGTCCAAGCATGACGCCAACTTGGCAAACGCTGTTTCCTCTCAATTTCAAACTTACCCATATGTACAGGAAAATGCAGTCCTATTTCTTCTAAGAAGATTTTCCTTCCTAAAACATCCAAGCCCTGCCTTACAGACACGTACAACATGAAAAGGGAGCTAATAACATGGAAGAAATTGCTTACCAAACAAAGAAGTTACTCCCATAGCAATAAGAAGTAGTGTGTTGTTACAAGGGTGCTTTAAGAGGTAATTTGCTCATCTATACCCAGTACTCCCCACAGAAATAACTCTCTGATCCCTAAAAATGTACAAAATGGTAAAGGTAAAAGTGGGTACTGCAGAGGAAAGAAAAAGTTTGTCATATTATTGAGCACTTAGTATGTCTTAAGAATGTGCTTAAGAACTTTGTATATGGTGTCTCACTTAATCTTCACAATAGCTGTGTGAGATCAATTACCTTGTTTGTTTTTGTTTTGGGGCTTTTCACTTATAGATGAAGACACTGAGCACTGGATGAGTTGTGTAACATGGATAACGTCTTTAAGGTCTAAGGGTCTCAGCTAGGACTAGGATCACAATTGACCTAATTTTAAAACCACTCACTGTCTTTCCACTATATAAGATTGTCTCCAGTTGCAACAGTCTTGAGAAACCATAGAACTAAACATTACCAAAGTCACAAAGAGAGGGTCAACCAGAATCTTGACCTTTAACTCAGTCTTATTTCCCATTAAAGCAGAGTAACTAATGCTGTTTGTTTCAAAATGTTTATTTGCCCCATTAAACTTCTAAAATAAGTCTAGCATTCTACCTTTATAATCCTTTTTTTAAAGCTTTTTTATTGTCATTTTATTTTTTTTTTATTGTTAAATTTATTGGAGGCACATCCCATTTTAGCATGTGGGTCCACACATGCCGGAGTCAGGATTCGATCCTTGAACCCCAGGGCTACAAGTTGAGTGCTAAACCCAAGCCATCCCAGCATCCCCCAATATTTTAATATTAACCCACTTTTTTTTAAGGCTAACATTTCCACCTAATCTTTTTTACTTTTGGCAAATGACCTTGACTTTTACTTCACTAAGAACAAAGTCACTGAACTGAGTTTCCTCAATTTCCACCAAATGTTCTCCAAATCATCTCTATAGCCGCTCCTCCTGGCTCTGGCGTGGGAGGTGAGCATCCTCCTCTCCTATGCTCTGAAACTTCTCCCTTGTGACTCAACAGAACCTGCCTCACGAATGCTAATAGAACATAAGAAGAGAAGTTCAAGTCCACATTTTACCAGAAGGTAGAGGAGGTTGTCAGTTATTAATAGTGTCATATGCCAGAAATAGATCCAAAGAAAGGTTATTTTGTTGTGGCCATTACTAGATAATTAATTTCAAAATTGCTACTTCAGTAAAAAGGTGAAGACAGAGGACAGATTGTACGAAGTTAAGAGAATAAAGTATGTAAGGGTGTGTATAGCCCACTATAAAAAAAAAAAGAAATGTATTTGTGCAGCCTAAGATGAGAGTAGAAGTGTAGCTAAAGTGACTTAGGACTCAATGGGCATTTTTATCTTAACCACTTGTGAGATCTATGTTTGATCTATGCAAAGGGGAAGCAGCCAGTAGACAGAGAGAGAGTAAAGACACTAAAAGGTGGGATCATTGAAGGATCAATGTCTCATAAGGGACAGGAAGACATAGAGTAGAGAACAAGACTGGAGGGACTTATTCATCAGGATTCCTGGCAGCAAGTGACAATGTACCTTCATCCATGAACTTGGGCTACAACAGGCATATATGCACTCATACACCTGCAATGGGAGGGAAATAGCTAGAGACAGCTGTACCCAATTGAAGCTTCCACGACCATGATCGCATATCTGCTGTGCTCTGTGTATCTTCCACACTCTCTCCCATGAAGGCAAGCATAGTTAGACCCATTCCATGAACTCCCACTGGCGTGTACTTGTCTGACTTTTCCATCACAAAAGAAAGGCTTTTGCCTCAGCTCCAGTTAAATGCCATAAAGACTTTGATTAGTCCAGTCTGAGCTTTGTGTCCAGCTTGATGGTCAGGGAAAGAGGAAGAAGACAGAGTATTAGGGTTCATGGCCCCCATTAGAAAAATATGCATGGATGAAGGAGGAGCTCTTCTTTACTCTCGCAGAAAAGGTGTGGCACCTTGTCCAACAGAGTAGGTAGAAATGAGGTACCAGGCAGACAGAATCAACCAATGTCAACTTGTCATGGCTACCGCTGGATAGGAACATAATCTCCTCTTTTGACACCAGGATGGTTGTGAATGTATACGTGTGTGTATATATTATATATATACATATATGTATGTCTACATATATAATATTTAATCTACTTGTATGTATATATACATGCATAGTGTAATACACATATCTATATGTGTATATATACATGTATGCATATATATATACACACACACACACACATGCATGGTATGTATATATAATTATATGTATACAGAGGTATGTCACAGGCCAGGTACTCTCTGAAAACAGGTGCTGAAACAGTTTGGTTTGTAAGATGTTTATTGGGCATCACCACCTCTGAAGGTAGGGAAAAGATATATTCGGCAGAGGAAGAACTAAAACTGCAATGCAGATCTCCATCTGCCCAGGGAGAGCTATAGAGTACATGTTGCTATCCGAGTTGTCTTGTATCAAATAGAAATGTCTAGGTCTTTGCCTGCCTATTCCACTCAGTCACTAGAAGTGGGCTGCTCCACAGAAGTCATGATCTCAGGGGAGAACATACTCCCTATAGTTGAGTAGGACTCAGACAATGCTGATAACTGAAAGCTACTCTGCATTCTACACAACTAGGGCAGCAGGTCCTTCCTTGAAAGGGATCTAAATGGTGTATCTCCATGTCTACTATACAAGAGTAGAAAAATACAGAGCATAGAGAAGTTTTAGAGCAGTAAAACCACTGTGTATGAAAGTATAATGGTGAATACAATACATTTGTTCAAACCCATAGAATATACAATACCAATAATGAACCCTAAGATAAACTATAGACTTCAAGTGATAATGATGTATCCATGCAGATTCACTGAATATATATATATATATATATATATATATATATATATATATATAT
>PVKE010051735.1:0-10552 GCA_004027555.1 Craseonycteris thonglongyai | reverse complement strand
TTTTTTTTTTTTTTACTTCCTAGTAGGCACGGAATATGATCATCTTAATGGAAAATTAAACCAAATTCACAAGGCTGCCAGTGGTCAGAGGTAATCAGCCCAGGGATTCCAGCTCCAGAGGCCCTACCAATTCAACCCCCAGGATTGGGGAAACAGTATCCCCACACACCAGCCATGCATTCATCCCATACCCTTTGAGACTATTTGCTGATAGAAAACCAGACTTCTTATCTTTGCTCTTTGCAAGGATTTGTGTGCCAATAGTTGAACACGGATTTTGCAGTTCAAATCCAACACCTCCAGTACTTTCCCAATTTGTAGAATAATTATATTAACAAGAAACACGTTTTTACTTACATTTTATTCCCACAATTTTTTCTTTAAATTTTCAGATCAAGCTACCTCTAAACTGCTAGGGCTTCCTCAGGAAACAGAATAAATGAATGGACAAGGAATGAGTTATTAACAGGAAAATTCAGAGACAATTGATTATGTTTAGTTCAATAGTTTGCTTCTTGTTTTGCATGAGGACATGGGAGTGGTTTTATAGTTTGTTTTCTGGTATATGCATTTAGAAGGTGGTTCTTTCAGAAAATTGTTAAAAGGACCCTGATTCCCAGGCATTCTATAACCTTAACAGTTTTTGAAATTCATTGAAACAAAGCAAAACTAATAAATCTGTCCTCCCAAAAATACAAATAAGGCGCTCTGGAGATTATAAAATTCCTGTGTGTGATGGATATAGACATGAATTTTCCTCTCTGAATTTATCCTTAGTGGTACTCATTATTACCCCGTTGTTTTTATCTACACAGTAGGGAGTGTTGAGGGGAGAGAAAGCTGGTGAAACAAACTAATTGTGTGTGATGTACTCAGAAAAACACACCAGAATCTCTTAAGATATGTTAATATCTTCAGAATAGGAAACCCTTCCAGATTAAAAGCAAAAGGCTGAGAAAGCCAGGATGGCTAGCTTTCCAGCCCTGGAGGATCAAAAATTGAATCCCAGCCCTGGCCCACGCAGACCCATATGCTGAACTGGGGTGTGCTTCCCATGCAGAAGGCTTGCAGTTTAGCTCTCACCCCTCAGCTTGGCCCCTGGCTCTAGGGGGCATGCCTCCTATCGGGAGACCTCCAGCCCAGTTCCCACCCTGCTTGGCCCCTGCCCACCTGTGTAGAATGAAATCATGTCGAAAAATGATGACAATGACGCACAACTATGGAGACTGCTCTGGGCCCTCCCCCTTTTCTCTGTCTCTGTCAAAAACAATAAAATAAATATTTTTCTTTTTTTTTAAATATATTTTATTTATTTATTTATTTTTGACAGAGAGAGAGAGAGAGAGAGAGAGAGAGAGAGAGAGAGAGAGAGAGAGATACAGAGACAGAGAGAGAACTGAACTGGGGGAGCTCCCAGTTCAGCATGTGGTTCCACACAGGCTGGGGCCGGGATTCGATCCTCAGTCCCCGGTGCTACAAAGTGAGCGCTTAACCCACTGAGCCATCCCGGCTTCCCCTAAAATAAATCTTTAAAAAAAGAAAAAGGGATTAAACATTCATAAAAATGCAACACAATTTGTGATCCTAATTTGAATCCTGAGCCAAAAAATAAATATATATAATTGTGACAAAGATAGGCAATTGGTGAACCTAACTATAAGGTATTTGGAAGCTCTTTCAATATTACTGAAAATTTTTGGTAAGATTATAAAATTATTTTAAGTTTAAAAGTTTTAAAAAATGGAAGGTGCCAGGATAGCTCAACAGGTTGAGTGCTTGCCTAGCAACCATGAGGTCTGGAGATTGAATCCTGACCCTGGCTCATGCAAATCCATATGCTGAACTGGGGTGCAACTGATAACCTCTGAGCCCTGTGGTAAAGGTTTTCACTTCCCATGCGGGAGGCCCCAGTTCAATTCCTACTCTGCACACCCCCACATTGACACATGTGGAATGAAACTATATCACAACTAATGGTGTACAACTATAGAGACTGCTCTGGGCCCTCCCTCCTTTCTCTCTCTCTCTCTCTCTCTCTCGCTCTCTCTCTCTCTTTCTCTCAATAAAATTAGTCTTTAAAAATACAAAAGAAGACAAAAAATTAAAGAACTGGTATGGTACATAAGTCATGAAAAATTATTCCTTGCATTTTTTTCCACTTTCCATGTTCTTTGTTTCTTGCCACTACTGCTTTAAAACACTCAAAAAATAAATTTAAAAAAAATCACTGGGTCGGGCAAGCCGGGATGGCTCAGTGGGTTGAGCGCTCACTTTGCAGCCCCAGGGACCAAGGATTGAATCCCGGCTCTGGCCCATGCGGAACCATGTGCTGAACTGGGGAGTTCCCCCAGCTCAGTTCTCTCTCTCTCTCTCTCTCTCGCTCTCTCTCTCTCTCTCTCTCTCTCTGTCTCTGTATGTCTCTCTCTGTCAAAAAGTTAATAAATAAAAAAAAAAAACTTAAAAAGAAGTTCTTAATTTAAAAAAAAAAATCACTGGAAACAGTAGGGGAAGTAAATCTAGCATCATCTAATACTTAGTAGTAGAAAAAGTTCACAGATATTCTGCAAATTTTTTTGGTTAAGTGAAAAACAGAGAATTACAGTAGAAATAGCTTGGCTCTTTGAGGAAAGGATCACACCTGGAGGAGGTCAAAGGACTTGCTGAAAATAGCCTCCAGTATTGAGATGCTCTATATTTAATCAAGCCTGGCCAAACGCATCAACCACTTTGCCTGACCACAAGAGGCCTGGTCTAGGTTTACCCACTGTATGAGTTCCCCAGGGCTGCCATAACAAAATACCACAGACTGGGTGGCTTAAAAACAGACAGTTGTTGTCTCACAGTTCTGGAGGCTACAGGTCCAAAGTCAAGGTGTCAGCATAGTTGGTTCTTTCTGAGGACCATGAAGGAAGGATCTGTTCCAGGTCTTCTCTCTTTGGTTTATAAATGGCCATCTTCTATCTGTGTCTTTTCACATGGTCTACCCTCTATGAATGTCTCTGGGTCCAAATTTTCCTATTTTATAAGGAAACCAGCCACAGTGGATTAGAGCCCAACCTAGTGACCTCATTTTAATGTGATTACTTCTATGAAGAATGTATGTCTGAATAAGATCACGTTCTGAGGTATTAGAGGTTAAGACTTTCACATATGATGTTTTGAGGGGACACAATTCAACCCATAACACCCACCTGTGAATTTGGAGTTATGGATTCCGTTATCTCTAAGAGTCCCTGTAGCATTAACATTTTACATTTCTAAAAGTCCAAGACTACCAATATCCAATAGGTGCATGTTGGCCGGCCAAAACCCAGCTCCAATTCATTTCAAAAACATAGAATTTCACATTCCCAACACTGCAATGGGGAAATCAATCAAATTTTGGAGAAAACACATCAGTGGCACGTTTCTATCATCTTTTGAATTTTCAAAGTCATAAGATGGGAGATGTTAAACAAGATCACTCGGGCTTGTTATTCACCCTAGTCTTTCTAGTATATTTCCTGTGGCTGAAGGCTGAAGGATTAACAAATCTTTTCAATCATTCTTTACATAAATACTTACCATTGCCTAGTATGTTAGGCACAGTGCTCGTGCTGAAACGAAGGTGAGCAAGACCAGCCTTCCAGTGGAGTTTACATTCTAGTGGGAGTGAATGAGAGCTATGCTTATTGCCAACTAATTCCTTCTGTTTAAATAGGATGGAGATGAAGAGAGAGGGAGATGCAGGGATATGGAGAGGTAAGTACAGTACTTCAAGGTGAGGCTATTTCTCTCGCAACTAGGTTGTGAGCTCCAGGGAGCCTGAAATGGGAAATTGCTGTGAATCCTCTATGGCTCAGTTCCTATTGACTTCTCACAATAGAGCTTCTGAAAATTTTTTCAGTGTCATTCTGTGGAATTTTCAAGGGCAATTTTGACTAATGTGTCCAATTTGTAGACCTATGATAAATCACCAAGTTTGGTGGTTAAGGGTAAGAGAAAGACAATGAAACTGAACGGTTTATAAGAGATAGCAAACTAATAAACTCTCCTAGTTATTTCTTAATCTCCATAAATAGTGTTTCTTATTTGTTGAAGGAAGCAAAGACTTATGCTTAGAGTAGAAGCTCCAGATATTATTGTGCTGGAGGATTTGGCAAGCCCAACTACAAATTACAAGGTGTATGAAATGTAAGCTGAGCTGTTAAGCTATCCAAAGTGTGGACTAAAACAAAGTCCATACTTTTATCTCAAAAGCATAAGGGTTCCATCTCAGTTCTGAGTCCACAGTAGGCCCTTGATTAAAATCTGTTGGTTAAAAAAAAAAAAAAATTACCTTTCATTGTGATGAATTTCCTCATTTTTCTTCCATATTGAGAGTGACAATTTCCATTTGTGATGATTAGCCACAACATAGATGCAAATGTGCTAAGTAAAATTAGGTGTATCAGAGCAACTGTCTTATAAAAGACCATTTTACATGCTAACCCAGCAAGCAGAGAATTACTCCCGCTCTATGTACTATATGCAAATGCTCAGATTATAGCTAATTATATTGTTGTAAAGCAGAGCCAAGAAACTGCTACAATACTCCTAGTCTCCTTGGGGAGCACGCCATGAAAAGAACTTTTTTTTCTCCTTTGTAAATTACACTATGATATAATTGGGTCTCACTGTTCATGTAACACCCTGCTCAGGGATAGCAAAAGAGAATGAACAATGTCTTACTAAGCCCCTGTTAAGATCATTAAATGTAGATCACAACATGCTAGCAGGCGCCCAAATCTTAATGTGTCACAGTAACAAAACTGGGAAAAGGAAAAGTGACAAGTTGCGTCATATTTTTTTCTCTTACAATGGAGTTTAAGGTAATAAAGTGTTAATGAATTCAGCCCTGTGTAGTTGGCATTGTGAGAAAACTTTTTTAAATTTCTTACTACATTGTAGGAAAAATTGTCATATTCTCTTAGGCAGCTGTTTGGAGAAAAGCTTTGACAGTGTATAATTGACTCTATTTTTGCTGCATTTTCATAGAGCATTGTCAGGATTATATGCTATATGAGTTCTGCTTTTCAGTTTTACACGCTAAGAAATTTTGCCCTTCAACTTTTTTTTTTTTCCACTAGGAATGATGGACTAGAGCCCAGCCAGCCAGTCAAAAGTGGCAAGTCCCCAGCTTCTCCCATGGTAGACCTTGACAGTAGTCATTGAATTATTATCAGAATGCTTTCTGAGGGACGGGACCTCTCAGATCCACCCCCTCAGCCTACAGCTGGCATAATATATAAATATATTTCTAAAATTACACACATACACAAAGTGCGCCAAAGTGCTAACAGTAGTTCTCAGAGGATTTCTCTAGGGCATAAGGATTCGAGAAAGGTGGGTGGTTGATTGATTTTGTATTTCTCTTTCTCTCTCTTTCTCTTTGTTGTTTTTTTGTTGTTGTTGTTTGGGGGGGTTGTTTGTTTGTTTGTTTGTCAATAGCATCTTTCTCCTGGGTGAAGCAGGAGTAGTAAGCAAGATCCGACTCCTATCACAGTGTTCTTCCCTTCTACCATGCTGATTAGGTGTTGCAAATACACTTGAACATTTTATTCCTAAGATCTTGTGCATTTTAAAGTTCCGTTTTATTTTTCTTCAAATCAATGTGTCATAAATTCTAAGACGATATTCCATATTTGTCTTTTACAATTATAGCAATGTAATATTGCCTCACAGTTGAGAAGCAGTGATAGAGGAAATATTTGACAGCCCGAACATCAGGGGATCTTTGCACTGGATCTTTCCAATCCCACCGATCGGAAGGGACAGTGACTATAACCTTCCTGTGCTGCCATCCTGGCAGGTTCTGCCTGTATATCAGCCCCAGTTAAGACCATGAACTTTTAGATTTTGAAAGGCTTGTGTTTTACTCTTAGCTTCATCGTATATTGACCATGTGATCTCAGCCCATTTACTGTCCTAAAGCCCTTTCAAATGATACCAACCACTGAAATACCGGGAGAGTATTCAGAAGATTAAATGAGATAATGCATTTATAAAGCACTTAGCAACATCTCTGACACATAACAAGTATTCAAAATGTGATTTCTATAGCTGTTACGATCCATGCCAGACAAAGATCCAGTGCATTCATTTTTTAATAAAATGGAAGCATTAATACTCCTGTCTTGACAAACTGTAAATTGATTCTCTGACTCTCCCACCCCCACCTTCGTTTGTGCACCTTCCCCTTGTCTATTCATATTTTTCCATGAACTTGTGGCTGCTGCCAAATGAGTACAGTGAAATGGGAACTCAATTTAATGGAAAATGTATGTGTCAATGTCACAGTGTGAGAAAGGTGCCGTCATTCAGTCCATCACTTTCCATCACACACACACACACACACACAATAAAACACACTGCATGTACAGTATATGAGTTATTCTGTGGATCTTCAAGAAAGAAAATGCCATTATTTCTCACATGTAAAGGTAAAATAATTACTTTTCTAATAATTATAATATAGCTACAACTTACATAGCACTGTTACATACTCTTTGAGATATTAGCAGAATTACCACTTACTGCAACCCTGCAAGATAAGCAGTATCACGATACCTATTTTACAAGTGAAGAAACTGAGGCACAGAGAGGTTAAGTGACTTGCCCAAGATCACACAGAAAGTAAGGGGCTGAGCTGAGATTCACATCCAAGAAGTCTGGCTTCAGGGAATATACATTTATCATTCTCTTACAATCTAGCATCTACCACTTATGAGCATTTTCTCTGTGACAGGAACTCTGTGTTAATGGTACCCATTTACTCATCTTTATTCAATATCAAACAGTAAGGGACTGGGGATGTTGGGATAGCTCAGGGGTTGAGCACTTGTCTTGCAATCATGAAGTCCGGGGTTCAGTTCTCAGCCCCAATCCGTGCAATCCCATATGCTGAACTGTGGCACAACTGGTAACTGCCAGGATGGCTCAGAGGAGAATGTTCTCACCTCCCATGCAGGAGGACCCCAATTCAGTTCCCACCCTGTGCGGCCCCACATCCACCTGTGTGGAATGAAACCCTGTCACAGCTAATGATGTACAACTATGGAGACTGCTCTGAGCCTTTCCCTCTTCTCTTCTCTTCTCTTCTCTTCTCTTCTCTTCTCTTCTCTTGTCTCTCTCTCTCTCTCTCTCTCTCTCTCTCTCTCTCTCTCTCTCTCTCTCTCTCTCTCACCTCTCAAAAACAATAAAATAAATCTTAAAAACAAAAATGAGTTAGTAAGGAATAGAACCCAGCTCCAAACCTAGGCCCACCTGACTCCAAAGTCATGCTGTTAGGCCTAGAACACACAAGAGGATGGTGGCTTTTGAGGAAACTCCAAGAAATGCCACTCCAGCACTACCTCCCTCAGAAATGCTTCCATCAACACCTGCCTGTAGCATCTCACCTTGCAGGAAGCTGAACAGCACTGGCACTTGCCTCTTAGGAGTTTGATGACTTTGGGTTCCATAATAGTGTCACGTGAGTTACGTGAGGCTCCCTGAAGAAAAAATTAAGTCATTTGAAAGCCAGGTTCATATCCTTTCCCTCTCATAGTCCCAGAGCACTTAGCATGCTATTAGGCACATAATAGTCAATCCCTCATTGTGTGAAGACTTTTTGAATGAAATCTAAAGAATGGAAGTACTGCAGAAAAAGACGTAGGGAATCCTTTTGCCCCCAAACCTCACCCTTTCTCCATACTCCAATTATCCCTTCAGTAAGGCAGAGCCTTGTCACTTTGTATCAACCACAAAACTCACAGAGCAGCAGAGACAATGCCATCCTCAGAATGACTTCTAATGACCAAGCGAGAGCAGTCAGGAGGCATCGCTGATGCAAGGTTCATGGTCATTTTATAAATTGTTATTGGTTTTTTTATGGTTTTTGTTTTTGTTATTTTATTTTGTTTGGTTTGGTTTTGTTGACAGGGGGAGAGAGGAGGGAGAGAGAGACAGAGACAGAGAGAGAGGGCTGAGAGCAGTCTCCATAGTTGTATGCCATCAATTTTTTTCACTACTCTTTCATTCCATAAGAGGGCACAGGACCGTGCAGGGCAGGAACTGGGTCGGGGGGCCTCCCACACAGGAGTCACACCCCCTTGAGCTTGAGGCCTCAAGGGAAGCACACCTGGGGCAGGAGCTGAAGCTGGGGCCTCCCACATGTGAAGCTCACCCCAGTGAGAACCAAACTGGGGGCACACCCCAGTTCAGCACGTAGGTCGGCATGAGCCAGGGCTGAGATACGACCCTCAGATCCCAGGGCTGTAAGACGACTGCTCAACCCACTAAACCAGCCCAGCTTCCCCCAAACTAGTGTGTTATTTGGGACTCTTCCCTTCTGAATTTAACAGTAATCATGTCCATTCCCTCACCACTCCCTTGCAGCCATTGCCACTAGTTGGGGCCATATGACTGGGTTCTTGTGAATGAAATGTAGACTAATAGCATGCATGCCACTTCCAGTGTGGCTCATAACAATCCCTCCACTTCTGATCTTTCACTCTCCTTTCATTTCTATAAGCAATGAAAACATACTAAAAATGCTATTGTGTCAGCCTTCTTTTTTCTCTGTGGAATACCCCTCTCAGATCACATATTACTACTGATCTGTCCTTCCTTCTTATTCTTCTCTGCCTGATGCCTTATGTTCTCACCACATTAAAATGCTCCCAGAACAATACCATCCCTCTCCCTTTTTCTCTCTTTCTTCCTTCCCTCCCTTGGCTCTTGCTGTTTCTTCCTTGAGCTCTCTCCCATTTTCAAGTGTTTAAACATGTTGTCCATTTTCCTAAACAGTCTGCACCAGTCCCTTTCACTATCCAGTTAATTTCTCATCCTTACAGATCCAACTCAGTATCTCTTCTTCTGAGAAACTTTATATAGTTCCTCCAGATCATGGTTTCTCAATAGCAGCACTATTAACATTTTGAGTCACAAAATTCTTTGTTGTCATGAAGAGTTGCCCTGTACATTATAGAATATAAAGTAACACCTTCAGCCTCCACCTCTAGATGCCAGTAGCAAGCCCCCATCCCAATCATAACCAAATATGTCTCCAGAGACTTCCAAATGTCCTCTGAGGAATAAAAATCACCCCAGTTGAGAACCACTGCTCTGGTTGGAGAAGGGTGGTCCTCCCCTATATTCCCATAACATAGGGATCGCTTGTGACATTCCTCCTCTATCTTAGCATTCATTATAATAGGTTATAATGGGAAATCCCCCCACCACCACCCATTATATTATCATAACATGAGGAGAGGAATCTATAGCAGCACATTGAAAATGCTAGGCACATAGCAGGCTCTCAATAAATATTAATATTTATGAATGGATGAAAATGCATAAATCAAAGTTAAACCTCCAAAAATTGATTCAATGTACCTCACCTCACCATATTTCCATTCAGAATTAGTCTGAGTGAGCTGACTTGATCCATCCATTCTTCCTGATTCAAGTTCCTAATCCAATTCTCTCTCTTTGCTAGACTCTCTGAGAAACTAGACCCAGTTCAGACCCTTGCCTTCTATCAATATCCCAGTCACCAAGAAAGACACATTTTTTAGTATCTTTGCAAGAACTTAAACACTTTGGGTCATCTCCAACCCCATAGTGCTGCTCCTGAAACCTCAGTTCCTTGAGAGAAATAGCTTTTATTTATTTATTTATTTATTTATTTATTTATTTATTTATTTATTTATTTATTTATATCTCTGTCCATGCCCCGTAAGTAGCCCAGCACTGTCTCCTATGTATTCATATAGATGTGGGAGGTAAGCAGGGCAATATTTGCTACGTATATGACAAGCACATGCCTCTTTAAAGTCTGTAAAGGTAAAGAAGCTGTATGTTCCCAGTGAATCTCCAAACTGCTTAGCACAAAAATGTATGCGTTAATGAATGAATGAATGAGTGATTGGTTGGATAAGGTACTGTTTTAAGTGTTTCACATGTGTGGTTTCATTTGATTTTCATGAAAAACCCATGAGTCAGACAAGGACTATCCTGTGTAAATCAGATGAGAAAAATTAAAGCTCAGAGTGAATACTTGATACTAAATCAATTAAGAAATGATAGACCCAGAGTCCAAACTTAGATCCACTAGACTCCAAAATCCATGCTTTAAAAAATGTTTGCTGGGGAAGCCAGGATGGCTCCGTGGGTTAAGCGCTCACTTTGCATCCCCAGGGACCAAGGATTGAATCCTGGCCCCAGCCCGTGTGGACCCATATGCTGAACTGGGGAGTTCCCCCAGTTCAGTCCTCACTAGGACGAGACCCCAGCCCAGTTCCTGCCCTGTGCAGCCCTGCACCCACCTGTGGAATGAAACTATGTGGAAAAACCAATAATGTGCAACTACGGAGACTGTTCTGGGCCCTCCCCCTTCTCTCTGTCTCTGTATCTCTCTCTCTCTGTCTCTGTATCTCTCTCTCTCTCTCTCTCTCTCTCTCTCTCTCTCTCTCTCTCTCTCAAAAACAATAAAAAATAAATCTTAAAAAAAAATGTTTGCTAAATGAATCGAATTCAACTGTACTGGACC
>PVKE010051734.1:0-10551 GCA_004027555.1 Craseonycteris thonglongyai | reverse complement strand
CCCCCAAAGCTTATCTTCCTGATCCTTTTGCTGAATTGGTCTTTTTGTAAGGGTATATTAGCTGTTTCATTTTGGTTAAAAAGCATGAGCAATAAGAAACTCGAAGGACCATAAATAAAAAAGATCAACACTATATATATACACACCTAGTTCACCTGGCAATAACCAAACAGGCAATTTGTGAATTTCCTACAAAGCTAAGGCAGATAAGGCAAGTAAAGAAGGGAGGATTTTAGGACAAATAGGAAACCAGTTCCAGAAGCACTGAAGCACTTCACCAGATGTATCTGCCCAGTTTACACACACACACACACACACACACACACACACACACACACACACACATGATGGTCCATTAGCTCTGCAATCGATTTAAGCAAAATCTCCTTTCTCCATTAGCCGCCGGGTGATTATAATCGCTACTGCAGTGCCAGAGAAATTGTCCCCTATAATTCCATCTGGAAACCAAAAAATAATCAGTCTGGAACTTTGCAAGATTCCTTATTGTCATCTTTGCCTCACACATAAATCTCCATGCAGCGTAGGAGTGGGGCGGAAAATTCTTATTTGAGATATAAGCATATCTGATTCTACCTAAAATGCCTCAAAACAACCAAGTCCAATGTAGGCCTACTGCAACCCAATGAAGGATGGGCATGCTCTGAGCATAAGTGAGCTTCATGATCAGAGAAGGAATTTGGGCCGAAAACCTTCTACTCCATGTAGCCCCCACTTAGCTTGGCTCCAGTTGCTCATTCCAACTGCCCCATGTTCAAAGTCTGAGGCTGTCATAAATCTAAGTTCAGTTTGATTCTTCTAATGAAAGGGATTAAAACCACAAGGTGACTCAACTAAACCTTGGCCCTTTGTTAATTATTTCCAAAGTGGGGGAAGAGATTTCGAAAGAACATTTTGACAGAAGGGCTACTTCTAAGACGAAAAAAATGAAGGGGTGTAGTTAATAGATTCGTAGTTCTCTGTACTGATACATCAAGAACCAGAAAAACAACACACATCTGCATTCACACACATCTGTACTTTGCTTTCCTAACACAGCGATACTAAGGTATAACTATCTAGGAAACCAATAAATAAAATCATGCAGACCTAGAATGGGGTGGGTTGAAGCTGTGGGGGCTGAAGACCTGCATGTCTCACCTCTGCTGGAATAGTGGGTCTTGGAGACCAGATAAACAAGCATGTAAAGGGAGGAGCACACTGAGATCACTCAAAAGCTTAGTCCAGAACCTCATTTTTTTATTCTGTTAAGAAAAAATGATCGTTTTCATTTATGTGGAATACAGGGGAATTCTGATAACAGCTATTATTAATGCACATGAGAAATAATATGCCCACTCTTTTCTAAAGATTGGCTAGACATGCTTAATTTCCATGGGTGTCAAGTACTTTAGATACGAGTGAAATTTTGGTTTTATCTCATAAGAGGAGATGGCCTTTTCCAGTTGTGGAAAATGTAAATATCAGAGGTCAGAAAAGCCTACACATAAAAATAGGTCTCAAGCCTCAGTATCATGTGTAGAAATGACTTCAACTATTGAAAAAGAACTTATTTCTGGGGAAATACTGAGGAAAGTTAAGAGGATAGCAATTGCATGACAGCTTTTAAGGATGTACAGGAGGGAAAATCCTGGTGTTTAAAAAGCATCTGCTATCAAAACGCTGATGTGGTGCCCAAGTCGTCTCCGCTTATCCGCTGGGACTCCCCTGGCTGTAGCAGAAACTGTACAGCACGCGTTAGCCGAGTTACCACAGTGAATGTGGGGATTTTTAAGGAAACAAAGCTCTACCACAAAAGCAATTTTTACTTTACAAAAAAAACAGAGGGCGGGTGGTGGTGGTGGAAATAACTGCATTGACACTTTGTCCTGCAGAATCACCCCTTGGAAATGAGTGTAATTATTATACAAATGTTTCAAGCAAAACACAGTGGACTTACATTTCTGGGAACCTCTTTATATCCTGATGAGTGTTTAACTTACCCATAAATGAGGTAATTAGTGTTTGTCTTCCACTGAACACTCTCTCTCCCTTTCATTCAATATGTAAAGCTGCTAAAAGCATCAGAACACTGGGTTAGTGTTCTGTGAAGGGGCATTTGCTTCCTGACCTTTAATCCTGGAAAATTTTAAGGAAAAGGGTCTGATGTGTGGTCGTGTGCAAAGAAACACACAGACAGCAAAGTAAAAACAATGCACTAATTTGGGGGACTTCGCTTTTAAACTTCCTCAGAGATGATAATCTATAACAAAGAAATTCTTAATATGAAAAATTTATACATAACTTATTTATAATTGGAAGTGGTGAGATCTCTAACTTAGAGACTGGAAACTGAAGTGATCTGTCATTTCATTGTTTAGATCAGTGGTTCCTATACTTACAGGTTTACAGATGAATAAACTTTTAAAATAAAAACAGATGCAAGGGATTGACATGAAATTTCCATCATTTAACTTTAAGTAAAGGCAGTGAATAGAAAAAATTACTGTTAAAATTATTACTATCTCATCTCAAGATGTAGGAATGTGTGTGTGTGTGTGTGTGTGTGCATACACACACACACACACACACACACACACACACACACACACACACACACCGTGTTTCCCTGAAAGTAAGACATCCCCCGAAAATAAGACCTACTTACAGTTTTGCCTCTCGCTGAAATACGTATAAGGCATCCCCCCGAAAATAAGACCTAGTGCATCTTTGGGAGCAAAAATTAATATAAGACACTGTCTTATTTTCAGGGAAACAGGGTAGCTTTGGTTAAATCCTCTTCCACTGTGACCTGAGCTTTTACATCAGGACTTTTTTCTTTTTAAAAGAAAAGAAAATCTTTACTGTTTACAAATCTTAGCTCAAGCAATCTTGATGGCATAACTGGTATTTACTCTGGCTGATTACTATTGGGAAAGAAATGTGTCTTTGTAATTCTGTATTCTTGCCTAACCTTCATTGTGATTCTGTGGAAGGTGTTTAATAACTCAGACTTACTGAGCTGTCGTAGAACAGCTACCCAGATGTGTACAGTTGCGCAAACTCTACCTTGCTAGACATTCTCATTAAACACCCCAAGTACGAACTCTTTTGTACTTAAAGCGAAGCCCAGCCCATGGGCCGTGCTCATTTCTCTGTAGCTCATTTACTCTTCCTTGAGAATCCTTTCCTACAGTGCATTGGGTCCCAGAGAGCAACGTTATTCTGATGTAATATAAGCCTAGCGTCTAGGTCAAATGCACGTGTCTTACCTGTCATTCCAGCCCAATTCTTAAAGAAAAAGCATGGGCGTGGGATGCCAAGAAGAAGCTTTGAAGGTGTGGGAGAAAAGAGCTTCACGTCTGTGGTGGGGACGCTTGCGCTGGAGCAATGTGACTTATGTGACTTGCTTAAGACCCTCCTCACCTTGACCAAACCCTCTGCCGGGGGAAGTGGTGTCCTTTTGCTATTTTGTATTGCGCGGCTCGGTGTTCTTCCAAACGAGCGTTCCCTATCTCCTGACACCATCTGTGACTCTAAATTCGATTTGGCCCCATCTACCCGCCTGATAAATCTTGACTGCAAAGCCATTTCCACCCGATTCAGCAACCTCTCTTGGCAGGGTTTCGAGCTAGCTTGTCAACCAACATTTTTTGGTGCCTACGCTTATTTCTGAGTCCCTTTCACTCCCAACACAAGAAAGCAAGCGTGGCGAGCTGTTCTCAGGAACTTCTCTGCCTGCATAGGATACGGTTGAACCGAAAGTGGTCAAGGGTCAGCTGACTGAAGGGCCTCAGAATCCTACTGGGGAAGGAGGACCCCACTACCAGGACTCTCAAATTATTTCATTCAGAGAGGATGGGACAGGGCAGACAACGGCCATGTGACTCTCTATCGCCATCTGGCCTCCCCCAGGGGTCCTGCATTTTGCACAGAGGCAGGGTTTGTCCCAGAAGCGTTTCATCTTGGACGGGTAGCGCTAGGAATGTGCTAGGGGCCCGTTGGTCCTCTGGCTGCACCCTACACCAAGGAGTGCTTCTAAAGCTACCTCCTGGGGACTTGAGGTCAGGGTGAGAAATGAAGCCCTGATCTAATCACAACCCTTCCCTCCCTTCTTCACCCAATCACTCTTGCAACCCAAAGGAACATGTGTACGCATTTTTCAGATTCGAAAACACAGCCTTTCATCCTTAGAGCTAAACCACCTGGCGTAATGTAGGATCTTCTCTACATTACTGTATTTCAGAAAACCTAGGAGCTGTATACTCTCACCTTGACTTCTGACATGCTGACTCTACTTAGAAAACCTGCCTCCCATGACAAATTCTGCCTTTCAGCCTATTTTTGTCTTGCTGAAAAGAATGTGATTTTGAGTTTTAGAAGTTGATTACTTTTTTCAATTACAGTTGACATTCAATAACATTTGGTATTAATTTCAGGCATAGTGAATAGACATTTATTTAACTTATGAAAAGATCATCCTGGTAATTCTAGTATCCCCCTTGCACTATACATAGTTATTACAATACTGTTGACTGTTCCCTATGCTGTACTTTACATCCCTTTGACTGTTTTGTAACTAACTACAATTTGTACATCCTAATCCCTTCACTTTTTCCAACCAGTCCCCCAATCCTCCTCCCATCTGGCGACCATCACTGTGTTATCTGTATCTATGAGTCTGTTTCTGTTTTGTTTGTTCATTTATCTTGTTCTTTAGATTCCACACATAAGCGAGATCATATGGTCTTTGTCTTTCTCAGTCTGACATCTCACTTAGCATAATGTCCTCTAGGCCCATCTGTGTTGTTGCAGGTGACAATATTTCATTCTTTTTTTTATCGCCGAGTAACATTTCATTGTATATAGATACCACATTTTCCTTATCCAATCTTCTATTGATGGGCACTTAGGTTTTCAAGAAATTAAAACTAGAACTACCATATGACTCAGCAATTCCACTTGTGGGTATGTAGCCAGAGAAATCCAAAACACTAATTTGAAAAGATATGCATACAATTATGTCCATTGCAGTGTTGTTTGCAATGGCCAAGAAGTTGATGGTTAATTATTATTAATATGTATGTATATATATATATATATATATTTTTTTTTTTCTGTAAAGATTTTGGGCATGCTTTTGCTTGTTTGATATAGGAGTCAACTTTCTTTCTTTTTCCCTCCTTGGCTTAAATGCAAATGTGATGTTGGAGCTAGAGTGGCATCTTAAATTTTTGAGACAACACACATGCGGGCAAAAGCCATACCATAAAATGGTGGAGAGGAAACAGTAGGAAACTGGGATATTGTGAATGTTATGATCAGGTAAATCTGGGGTAAATGGCTTCTACAGATACTCTTGCAAAGAGATCAGAGCCTAGAATGCAATAGGAGATCAACAAGTATTTGATGAATAAGTAATCAGTTAATTTGGTTCTTCTTTCCTTTTAACATTATTTTTGTCCTGAAACTTTTAATAATTAATCTTAAGAAAAAATTTGCTGTATATGAATATTCTCAACTGTTAAGTTTTAGTTAGCATGAGAATTCTAATGTGGATTTTCTTTGTCTTCAAAACACATAATGCTTTTAAAGTCAATGATATTGGATGTGAGAAACTGATTTAAGGTAAGATGACTGGCAATATTTATTTCAATTTTAACTAAGAATAAATAGACTACCCTCAAAGTCTCCATCCAAAATATCGATTACAATTTCAAATTCAAGTCTCCTCAAAGTAGGTGATTAAATGAAAAGATTGAAATAAAATATATGCCCCTAACAAAGTTAGTCCACCAATTAAAATTATGTTAAAATATGTATGGCTATGCAAACACAAAAACATGGAAATGACTTGCAAAATTACACACTATTCATAATCACAGCTAAAGCAGGTGCCTATTTCCATGAAAGATTACAAATAACAGTCAAAAAACAATTCCATGCTATTTGCAGAATCATTGCATATGGTTTTCAGTTTCCTTCTCAGGTCTAAGATTTCACTATATCTTCCAGATTTTGTTCATGATTATCTTTACATTATCTCCCAATAGTCTTATATTAATGCAAGTTTATGTTGAACTTGCTGAATCACAGTAATTATTTTGAACAATATTAGAATCATCCTCATTATATTCTCTCAGCAGGAGTAATCAGAAGGATATGTTCAGATCATTCCAGGTTATGCGAACTTAAAACTAATTCAGAAAATTGTCATTTGAACATTTCTGAAGAGATATTTCATTTCATGTGAGCGTATGATTTTGAGAATTCTAATCAGCTCTAATTACTCGTTTTATTTTATTCTTTCCAATTGTTATGAATTGCTATCGGGAATAAAAAGAACATCAATGAATATTTATCAAAATCTTGTTTATTCTAAGGAATGCAGCTTTATATTCCTATCAAATTTACTGTCTTACGCATAGTCTCTTATTTTTCCTTTATACTAGAGAAATCTTAGCATGAATGCTTAAATTCTAGATTACTAATTAGCCTACATTTGCTGATGGTAACATTAAGGATATATTGATTGGAGTGACTCTATGGCCCGGGTCCTGAGTTTTACCAGAACCACAAGAAAGCTGGCCTATGTCCGTATTTGGGGAACAATTTTGTTTTGTTCCCACCCAACTTACAAGTCTTCTTTACAAAAACTGATAAGGTAAAAAAATAAAAAATTATAGCTGCTGATCACATGACACTTTCTTTCATCTTGCCATTCCACTCTGTTCATGGAATACCATCGGAATACTTAGTGAGACAGATAGCTGGTGGTTAGGACACAAGTGGATATTTGAAGGTTATCTGGCTCCATTATTTGAATTTTATCAGCTTCTATTTATTTCGTGCAGTGGAAAATGTCTAAATTCTAAGTTCAGAAGTTATCAATTTTTTTTTGTGCTATCAATTTTTTTTTGTGTGTATGTGTGTTTATTCATATTAGGTTCTCAACTTTTTGTTTTTTGTAATATTAAACAAGCCACTAGGCAAAAATATTTTTTGTTCAGGTATAAAAAAAATATTTATTTTTTTTTTATTGTTTTTGACAGAAAGAGAGATAGAGAGAGCTACACAGACAGAGAGAAAGGGGAAAGCCCAGAGCAGTCTCCATAGTTGCACATCATTGGTTTTTCCACATAGTTTCATTCCACAGGTCGGCAGGGCTGTATAGGGCAGGAACTGGGCCCGGGTCTCACTCTGGTGAGAACTGAACTGGGGTCACTCCCCAGTTCAGCATATGGGTCCGCTTGGGCCGGGGCCGGGATTTGATCCTCAGTCCCCGGGGTTGCAAAATGAGCACTTAACCCACTGAGCCATCCTGGTTTCCCCCAGGTATTAAAAAAAAAAAAAAAAGAATAGTGTGGATTCAAAGAGAAGAGAAGAGAGATTTGATCTTGTCATTTTAAATGACTCTGAGGGTCATTTATCAAGTATAAACACAACCTGGAAGGCTTAAGATATAGTTGATGTATATCCTAAGGTGTTAACTATACAGTTTTTTTTTTTAAACCAGTAGAATTGGTTAAACAAGTAAATAAAAGTTTTAAAAAGAAATAAATGCAGCTATGAAAGTATGTTTTATTAATAATGTAAAAACTACATAACATTTCTCTTAGACACTTTTTATAAAGAATAAGACAATTAAGAATTGCTATTTTTGGTAAAGTATTTATGTGAATACAAATATATTCAAATGGTACCTAAATCAATTTAGTAAGATAAGTTGAAAATTTAATGAGATAAACTGAATCAGAAATGTCACTTTAGAAAAGGTCTCTCAAAGGAATTATCAGACATTTGCACAAAGTTGCATTTGCAATATTTTTATCAGAGTGTTTTTATTATAGACAAGATCAGAAATGTCTTAAGTGTCCAAAAGGTAAAAGGTCTTCATTGGTTAAAAAAGATGTAAAATCTGAGATGGAATGTTTGGATGACATTTAAAGGTATAGTCTCAAAAGGTAGTTGAGGATCTTGTAAACTGTATATCATATTGTGAAAAATAAAGCTAAATAATTTTTTTTAATTATAGTTTCAATATATTTCTTAATAGGTATTACTTATTATATATTAAATTGTATGTTACATATTATTTTAAAACAAAATATTAAGAATTTTACTTAATGTATATTACTATATTATGAAATGACAGTATTATATTAAGTATTTTTTCTGAAATATACCAGAAAGGTTTCTTCTAGTTTGTCATTTATCTTCTGATATTTGTACAATGTATTGTGTGTTGTTTTTTATAGAGTGCCTTAGAAGTTTCTTCCACATACCTTGATATTAAATAATCACTTTTATTAAATGATAAGAACTCAATGCAGAAACTTAATTGGTATATAAATTAAATTTTTTTTTCAGGTGGTTTAGACTATAGCCCTACATTCATTGAGGAATCTTCTCTTTTCCACTGTAATTGGAAATGTCACTTTTGTCAGACACTTAACTTTGCAAAGTCTTGTATCTGCTGGTTTTCCATTCAGCTTTGTAGACTTGTTTCTAATGGTTGCTAAACCAAGTTTAATATATGTGATAGGAGATTTTTCAAAAGTCCCCCGTTTTTTCCTAATTTTTGTTTCTACAATGGTATTATTTATTCTTGCAATTGTGCTTCAGAATTTTTTTTTTTAATGTAAAAAGCATTCTGAGAAAGTGACCTTGACAAAAATATCAAAATAGGTAGTTCCAAGCACCTGCCCCCCCAAATGAAACATTGGAAAACAAGCAGAAACTCTTAGAACCAACATTATCAGAACCCTAGAAAACAGTCAAAAGTTTACAGCTAGCACAAACGCTGAATCAAACCTGTCTGAACTGAAGAGTAGTGCAGATCTCTGCTTCTTCTAACTCAGATCTTACCCAGGCCAAAAAATAGTGGGTACTGCTTAAAACACTGTAAGGTGCCCAGAATAAATGCTTGATTATATGGTCAAATCATTAAAAAAAAAAAAAAGTCAAGGCCATTGGATAGAAAAGGACAGTTTTTTTCAACCAATAGTTTCTGGTGGGAAAATTGGATATCTATACGAAGTTGGACCCTTTACTTCACCCAGTGTAGAAATTTACTCAAAATGAATTAAAGAGCTAAATATAAGAGTGAAAACTGTAAAACTCTTAGAAGAAAACAAAAGAGGTACATTTTCATGACCTTAACCTTGGCAATAAATTCTTAAATGTGATGCCAAATGCACACCTAAGAGCAACAACAACATAAAAGTGCATAAATTGGGCTTGATCTGTCAGCTTGCTATTTGAGGACATTGTCTCTGAAAATTTCCCTGGCGCAATGGCAGACATGAAGAAATAAGCAAGCAAGGGCTTAAACTATTCATATTTTGGGATTTTTTATCTTAACATATGTAACCCTTTTCATCATACCTAATGTACAAGTCAAAAGTCATAAAGAGATTGACTAATTATTTATAGCAGTTTAAAATTCTCCATTTACAGTTAGGGGTTTAATATATCAAAACTAAAACAAAACAAAAAAAAAACAATAATATTTTTTCTAGATAGAAAGCCAGTTGTCTCTGTTCCCTTTATTGAATGGTCCTCTATTACCCAGCAATCCGTAACACCCTGTCATATTTCAAATTATTCTTCTAGTTCAGAAGTATCTTTACTAAATCAGAGCTATTCTCATTCTATATAAATGTATAAATTTACCTATCAATATCCTCAGAAAAACTACAACCCACTCTGTTGTCAAGAGTTCAATATTTTGTTGGATTTTAGAACAATCTAGAGATAAGATTTCTGACAGTGCTCAGTATTTCACCCAAGATTTATTTTTCTAGTATTATGACCCAATAAGAAAATGTGATCTAATGTCAAGAAAGTGGTAGTAGCTGGTATTCTTGTCATATACCTGGTCTTTAAACATCCCAGTTTTATCATTTCTCTTTTGAGGACAATTTCTTTTTTTTTTTTTCCTTTTCTTATGGTTTTCTTTTCTTTTTTTACTTATCTCTTTTAAAGGTAAAGGAAATTCTTTCTATTACTTGTTTAAAAATAGACTTAAAATTGAAATGCATGTTAAATTGATCAATTACAAGGGCTGTCCAGAAAAAAATTTAGCCATATTACATATTACATGGCTGGATACTTTCTGGACAGCCCTCCTATGTTTTCATGCATCTATTGAGATAAAATAGGGTTTTAAAAAATCATTTAATCAGCTGAAGGGATAAGTTGCAATACACATTTTTCCAGAGTTGAATTAACCCTATATCAGTGGGATAAGCCTCCTTGGTCAAGGTCATCATTTCTAAGGGAGACATTCTGGATTTGAATGGAGGAGAATACAATTGAGGAGTTTCTACAGGACTTGTATTGAAATGCTTCTCAGCCACGTCTCGTAGACAGGTATGTATATTTTCGTAGGCTTTTCAAAGGTGGAAATAAGGCGGTTTGTGTAGCACTTGATGTTCAGGTAAGTAGTGTACAGCGATCCCTCGTTTTTCGCGGTTAATGGGGACCAGAACCTTCCGCGAAAGCTGAAAAACCGCGAAGTAGGATTTGCCCCTAGGAATTTTCGTGTATGCG